>VDFB02026320.1:150634975-150745374 GCA_007258455.2 Sequoia sempervirens
CCGATGCCCTTCTTCACCACAATGGAAATAAGTTCCTCTAAAACCACTTCTTCCGGGTCCTGGCCCAGATCTTCCTCGTCCTCTACCCCTTTGATCACCACTGTTTTGATCACGAGGGCGGTAGAAGTTATCATTCCTCTGACCTCGACTGGTACCCTACATCTTCATTTTTCCTTTCATCCCTATTTTGGCTCCCAAAAGATCTTCCACTACCCCTTCCGCTTTGACCTTCGCGGCCTTTTTGCTTGCTGTCAAATCTTTTGTTGAGCTTCTCCTCAACTTTCAGAGAAAACTGGTATGCATCCTCAATGGTAGTCATTCTGACCAGGCTTAGCTCCTATTGAATGCTCGGTCGTAACCCATTAAGATAACGGGCTACCTTCTCCTTGTTGGCTTCTGCATGGCCCGTTCTGATGATCATCTTGTGAAAATCTTCTGTGTATTCTTTCACAGATCCGCTTCATTGTTTAACCTCTTGCAGGTAATTTCTTCAAGAGATCTAATTCATAGTCTACCGTATGAACTACTTTTAGTTTCTCCACCATGCGACTTAAGCTGTGATCTTTCCTTTTCCTCTTCGATTTCTCCAACTGGACCTCTTTCCACCATATATTGGCATGGCCCTTCAACTTTGTCTTTGCAAACTTAACCCGATCTGGGTCCTCTACTTCTTCATACTCGAAATATTCTTCTAGCTCCTTGATCCAATCGATCAACTCCTCCGGGTTCAGACTTCCAGAATAACTGGGGACTTCAATTCTGGGTCTTTTTCCGATCTTTGAAATGGCCCTTATCAACCGCATCTGATCTTGATCGATCAATTCTTCTTCCTCTTCTACATCTGAATCTTCCACCTCGTCTTCATCCTCACTTTCTCCTCTCCTTCCCGGGTTTAACCCTCTTCTCATCTGTTCTTGCAACGCATCAATTTGTCTCTGGAGGGCTCTGAAACCCTCGGCTGCCAATGGATCTCTTCCATCAACATTTCTACCACCTCGGCCACCTCTGGCACCACCACGCCTACCGCATCACTCTTGGAGGCATCTTGAAGATCTTGAACCCACAACCACGGTCCTGTGCAAACTGCCTCACGATCGGCGATCTGTTCACACGCTCAAGAAAACTCGCTCTGATACCACCTGACGAGGGAGCAAACCCGAGACACAGAAATACACTCACAAAACAGAGAATAATATTTTATTCATAAATATTGAACTTCTTACATGCAGAGGAGCTCAAATCCCCAAGCTCTATATTACATGCAAATTATCAACTTACAGAAAATTACCCAGATCCCCTTTCACAGCATGCGAACTTCTTTCCCCAAAAAGTTACCCAAAAATCAGAAACAAGACCCTAAATAGACCCATTTTGGTTTGGAACCAAAAACAACCTTTGAGATAAGATTTTTGACTGTTTGGCGCCAAAATTACAATTTGAAATTCAAGTTTAAATTCACAGTTTAAAATTAGCACATTTCTAAAATATGCACCAACTTCCGGCAGCCATAACTTTTAATCCGACCGTCAGATCTTCAATGATAATACCTTTTCGGAAAGCTCTCGAAAAGATGATTTTTTGCAAAGTAGGCCTTTGGCATACTATTTTGACGTTTCCACAAATTTTCAGGCCCATCCGGGATCGTTTAGTGCCTCAAACTGAGCTCGGAAGGTTTTTCAGGGCAAAAAGCAGAAACTAGAACTTGAATAACTTTCAAGTCGTGAATGATCTTGACCTGATTCTTTCACCACACTGTGTATTTTTCCATCCTGAACCTTACCATAAATTTCTGTCTTCCCACAACTTCAAATGCAAACCTGCTAAAAATAGCAGTTGAGCAGAAAAAGCAGAAAAGTAGTTCTGAAAGTTGGAAACTCTTATTCGACGAAAAGGGTGTCCAGAAATACAAAAACATCTACAAAAAGAAAACAACAGGAACAAAAATGGAAATCATCTTTTGGATGATGCAAGATTGCCCTCACACTACTGGATGCTCCTGCATCAGATGTTGAGCTTTGCACAACACTTGTGTGCATGTTGTTGTACAACCTAATATGATGTTGTCATATCATAGTGTTATTCTTTAAAAAAAATTCAATTGGCTAATGTCCTAGGTGTGTGGCTTGGGGCATTATAGAAGCCCCTACAATGGTGTGGAAAATTAATTTTTGAATAAATTACACAAATAAAATTTAATTAATCTAAAGAATTTAGCCCCTACGATGGTGTGAAAAAAATAATTTTTGAATAAAATACACAAAATAAACTAAAGTAAGATAGAGAATTTATTATAACTTGCTAGGGCCTAGATCTCACTTGTAATGCAATAACTATTACAATAAAATAATATAATAGAAAAATGCAAGATATACTTGATAATATTTGAAATTAATAAGTCTTTTTTACTGGGCAATTCTCTAAAAGTATTCACAAATAACACAATTCACAATATCATGATCATAAACTAACCACTAGCTCCTATATGTACCCTACCTATGCCATGGATAGTACCCCAACTAACTTAACTACCTATTTAAGACTATATTAATGATCATGTAACTTAATTAAGAGTAATATAGCCACAAGTTGACTAGTGATATCTCAATGCACACTATATGATTAAGAGCAATAAAAATGGTATATAAGAAATATGTACAAATAGAATACACATGATTGGGTATTGCCATTGTAGGTAAGAAAGTATGCATTCCAAAATTTTAAAATTGTTTTTTCTAGGAGATTTATCACTCTTGGGTAAGTAGTTACCAAAGAAAACTCAAGCCTTGAGGGATTGGTCTTCAAAAACATACTAGGCATTGCTTCTATTACAAACTAACATAATCCAAATAATTAAAAAGATTAAAAAATACAAACACCTAAGCCAACATTGAGTAAAGGATGTCTCTTCTAATATAGCCACACACTACACAATTAATTTCTATAGTATAAAATGAGCATAGAGTTGTAAAAAGCATTTGAAGGAAACATAAAAAATTATATACATCATATTGGGCTCATTAACTTTAGTTTTAAAATCAAATTTTAAAGTTACAGTTTAAGGAAATTCACCATGAAAATTCAACTTCTTTTGTGTAAAAAGAAAAAAGTAACCATAGGGTTCTTATTGTAATTTTTTGTAAGGGAGAGGGGTTAGTAATCATTCAAGGTAACTTTGAGACAATGCAATGGTTACACAGAATTTCATAAGACCTTCGGTTTGTTTAAATGTGTCTCCAATATTAAATTATTTAAAATATTTTGACAACCTTTCACAATTCATATTAACATACAAAATATTTATTGTACTCACATTTTACTTTTATCATAAGATAAAAAGACAATATGTAGTCTTCTAATACATATATATTGTGACCCAATAATTTTGTGACTAAATCCTATAACTACAAGTACTATACTAACCACACAAGTAATATACCAACAATTAAAAAAAAGGCTCTTTTAAGTACTCGCCCCTCTCCTCTTTAGAACTGAAATTAGGTCGGAGGGTACATCCAATGAAAAGAATAATTGATTCTGAGGTCAAGTACGCAATGAAATCGAATGAAAAAACAGAAAAAATAGCCGTTAGACCATCTTCCACATGTAGTTGTTAGACAACTGTGTACGAGGTTTAATCAAATGTATGAAG
Organism: Sequoia sempervirens; assembly: GCA_007258455.2. Lineage (NCBI taxonomy): Eukaryota > Viridiplantae > Streptophyta > Pinopsida > Cupressales > Cupressaceae > Sequoia > Sequoia sempervirens. The sequence goes on from VDFB02026320.1 coordinate 150,638,625, forward strand.
GGAATTAGATAAACAGAAAATGGACAATATCAAACTATAAACTGAGTCAGCTACCAGGTCGCTCGTGGACCACAAAAGAATCACTTTTAGAGGAATCTTTTTCCTATTCATTGACAACCAACAGAATAAGAGGAGTCCATTGACAGCAATGTTTCAATTGCAGTTTGGTATCATTTCACTTTTAAGAGATAAAAGGGAAACAAATATCAATCCAACTACTCCAAAAATTCATTTGTTCATTAGATTTCCTGCAATCACAGTTGACAGACTTTACCCATTATGCTTCACTATGAAAGTGATTGCATTCAAGGCTTTATTTTAATGATTATATGATTATAAAACAAATTCATGAGATACACTTAATGTACTTCCACAGCAAATCAAATGAAAGAGGAGATTATTAGCCAATCAGAAAAAAAATATAAGGATAGGAAATTTGTGTAACAAAGTTGAGTGAACAGCTATAATGGAAATTTATTTTTCATTAAGAGTTAAATGTCAAATTTAATCATGGATTTCGGTGACCCCATTTTGAATATTCAATGTTTAACTATTATCAACTAATATCTATATGATTAAAGTGTCATCTCTAACTTTAGTTTATAATAATGTTTTATTTTAATTAATATTTATTATTTTTAGTAGTATAATAATAAAATTAGAATGTTCATGTAATTTACAATTTTCTTTTTCACTTTTGGTTAGTCAATTCAATACATTTATTTATCAGTAAGTGACATATTCTTGAGTTAAATTATTTATTGGTTAGTGACATTTTCTTGTGTTAAATTTGATTCATTTCCTAATCCCTATCCATTTATAATTATTCTCGTAAACACTTATTTCTAAACATTTTACTCAACCTTATCTTTATTTACACCTATTTTTATACATTTTACTTAATATAAAAGACACATTTCTAAATAATTATTCAAAGAGATGCATGGACTAAAGATCAATTTGCATCACTCGAGGTTGAACAGAAGTCACTTAGGTTTCAACCATAAGATTTTTAGATCAATGTAGAGAGTCAATGATGGTCACCTCATAAAAGGAATCAATTTTATACCATGACAAATTTATTCTACATATTTTCGACATCTACATTCCTTCATTTATTTGAGACATATTCCATTTTATCTCGTGCATATGATTTCATAGACATATTTTCAATTTATTACCATTCCCAACTCGTAACTCAATCAAGGTTATTTGAGCTTAATTTTTTCCATCATTTTTATCACCCTAGATTTAAATCTTATGGGATTTTTTCCTCCCATATTTTTGGTAAATTTGATATTCCTAGACCTCCTATAATTTTAGCTTCATTGTGTTAACTTATTTCTCCAAACTTACCTTCCCATGGATTCCCTTTTAGTCTTTTACTTTTTGATTTAAAAGTTCTTGAATTCAAATTACTACCATCAAACACAATTATGTATTGATCATCATTATTATATCTATTAGTAGAGGAGAGAGTACAAAAAATTGATGTTGGTGTTTGATTACAAAATTGTAGTTTATACCATAGTGTAAAGGAACATTAGTGGAAGTGTAGACATATAAAAATGACCTAGGCCTACAAGTTCTATTTTTCCACTATTTCTTCATAGCATAATTAAGATATTTCAATTATGTCCTCGGTCCACTTTTGTCTATTAATTAAATAATTCATAATTATTTAATTAATTCATGTCCTCCTCATTCCTTTGGATTATTAAATAAATAAATTTTATTTATTTATTTAATACATCACTAATTATCTGAAGTCTTCTCACAATTAAATAAATTTCTTAATTTATTTAATTATCCTTGCCCATTTATGTCTTCATGATTATTAAATAAATAAATTTTATTTAATGTCACTAATTTTAAAAGTCTTCTAATAATTAAATAGATTCTATAATTTATTTAAATCTTAATTATTTAATTATTCTTCTTCACATTTCCCTCCTTTTAGTAAATAATTTGAATTAATTATTTACTGTCATGTGGTCCCACCTTTTAAATTAAATTTATTTTTAATTCAAAATAGTCTTTTTTCCTCAAAAATCAGATAATTTCTATTTATTATTTGATTTTCTAACCACCTCTTTATCTATGCCAGTCCTATCTCTTATCACATGCATTGACCACCCTTGATTTGATTTTCTAAAAATCAATCTTGTCCACTCATATTGAATGTTCCCTAACCTAATTGTGGGTTGTCGAATTCAATCTTGTCCATTGATTCTAGGGCATTTGTCAATCTTTAATCTTGGCCATTCATTCAAAACTGCATTTTCTATAAAAAGGCAATTTTGGTCTCATTTTATCACCTCATACACACTTCATCTCATGCAATCTTGTTCTAGGAAATCTTAGGCTATCTTGGACTCTTGTCATACTTTTATAATATTGCCATTCTATCATAGTCATATTAGTATCTCATTTAACATGATTTAGACATAGTTTCATGCTCACTAGTTGCATATTAGCATAGTATTTGCATGTTGTTACCTCAAATCATTCAAAATTTGTTTAGGGCTTGTTAGTATCATTAGTTTTCTCATCACAAGTCTGAGGGAAACATCACATTTGCAGCAAGTTGAGAAGGTGTAATGGAGGTCAGCCATGGAGATTGAAGACATTTGGTGAGATATTTCATGTTGTTTTCATGTTTTCCTTTGCACTTCATTACTACTTTGTGTTTTATGTTTATGTATTTGATTTGCTAACCCTAGGATAATTTCCCTTAGTTATAGGAAGATTAGATGCATTTATAAAGTCATGACGCATTTGTCTTGCAGGTTGTTGCATTTGTCTGACAAAGTCCAGAATCCAAAACTATGATGCATCTGTCACCAAGAACGACACAATCGCTCTACTATGACACATTTTCCTAGTGAAATTTTACTCTGATATTTTTCCAGATTTCACTTCATTTCCTTTTGGTATTCTATTTCTATTTCGATAATCTATAGCATAGGGTTTTTCTAGTTACTAATGACTTGCTTTAGCATGTGGCTTTGAGTCTTTTGTGGGTCCAAGACATATTCCCTTGCAAAACTACTAACTTGTGGTTTTGTAGGTCTGATTGTCCAAGACTTTTATCTTGAAACATTGTGCTTGTTGATTTCCAGATTAGATAACACTTCAATTGGTGCACTAAAAATATTGCTTGTCCTTTTCTTGATTGTGTTTGGGGTGGTACAGGTGATTATGCTCTCACCTTGTGCAAACTAGGTGATTAGAAAACTAGACCCATCCATTTTGTGTTTACCTTGATTCAATAATTGAAGTATTCTCACCCCTTATGCACTTGTTCGATCTTGGGTGTAAGAGAAACAATTATTGACTATATAAATTGGGCTTTCCTTGGTGGGAAAAAGTACTCACCCCAAGGTGACTCAAACCGGAAATAGTGCTAAAGTCAAGTTACCCCTAACCAGTATATAAATGTGAATCCTAAGGGAAAGCCTAGGATTACGAGTGTGGATGTGTCATACATACCAAGTAGTACTCCCTAAAAATCTGTTGAGCATAACCTCTTCAGGCTAGAGTTCCTCCTAAACAAAGATTAATCTTATGCCCCATGTATGGCCACTCAAACAGGGCTGCCGAACTAAATACCTTTGTGTAGTAGCCAAAATCCTTCTATTTGCTAGCGTAGCATTTGTCAGTGTGACGACATCCACATCTTTGCAGTTCTTAGTAGAGGTGATCAACTTTCCATGGGATTTTTATGATGGTTGGAACATTGGTTGGCCTAAGAAGTAGTGCACTGTAAGGGGAAGCATGTGCAACCAAGCTTCTAGATTCACACACTAAGAATATTTAGTTCTGTGGAATCAAGCAAATACTGTCTTGGCCTAACCTAGGATTGTGGTTGTATTTATTGTGCTTGTTTCAAAAAGACAAAATTTTGTGCTTTCCAAGTGTTTCCAAACATTCAAACAATAGAAAAATGTCACTTTTAGATCTGGAAATAAACAATCAACATCAAACACTTCATATTTTGGACCAAAATTGCAAACAAATTAGACTTTTTTCTTTCTGCACCACATCTGCTGCAATGTATTCTCTTTATTACACCGCATTTTATTTCCAGAATTCCACATATGCTCTATTGTACCACATTCACTTTGTAGAATGTACTACATTTGACTTTTTCAAGCCCAATTTTCTTCCCAGAAAGATACATTTGCATATGTGAGCCACATTTGATCTCTACAGAGCTACATTTTCTAAATCTGAGTTGCATTCACCATATTGAGATACATTTGAGACCTAAAGCGATGCATTTTCCTAACAAACAAAACAAACCTATCTCAAACCAGAAACCAAGTTCCAATCTATCCAAATTTCCATCAAATATCTTCTTCCAGAAAACTTCTATCAAAACCAGATTAGGAATTGCTCAAAATTCTTCATCATTTGCATTGTAGGTTGCATTCCTACCCATAGGTTTTCTTAGTAAAAATCTAGTGTCATCCTTATGGAATCATTACCTTTATTTTCAGTCCTTGCATCTTCACTCCATTTTTAGATTTTGGATTAGGAAACCTTGCTGCACTTTTGCAAAATCTTGACTTTCAAAAGTAGGTTAGCATTGGACTTACTCATTATTATCCTCTTTAGTAATTGTCCTTTTGTGAGACATTTCCAACTCATAAGTCTAGTTAGGGAATCTCACTTTTCATTTTTTCTTTGTCATTCAGTCCTTCAAACAAGTCCTTTGATTTTCTAAAATTGAAACATAGATCAAGCATATGGTGGTTTGGCAACCTTCTTCCAAATCACTTTGGCCTTTAGATCATCCTAGTCTTCATTATTTTGCATATTTTATCTTTAAAAATCCCAAAAATTTGTCATCATAGTCCCCATTTGACATCTTGACTTAGCATTGGTCACTTCCTTAGAAAACATTATCATCCTAGTCTCCATTATCTTTTAGCATTGGTCATCTCCTTTAGACAGCATAGTCTTTCATTGTCATCCCCTTTATCAAAAAAATCCAAAAAACATAATCTTGCATTGTCATCCCTTATTATTCAAAAATATCCAAAAACATACTAGTTTAGCATCATCCTTGCATATATTTTCTCATCCTCATCATCTTCATTCAAGAAAACTCATTTTATGGTTGAGACTAGACTCCAAAGGAGGAGAAGAAAAAATGGCAAACCTTGGTCAAGATCCCAATCCCAACGCTAATAATAACACTTATGATCCAAATTGGACTTTTTAAGACCCGTTTAGCAACACAAACACCCAAACTCTCATGAACATTCCATCCTCATCAAAAAATCCTTTTGAAACATTCATACGTAGGGATGAATATGGACAAATACTTGAGGAACACCTAGAGGTAGCAACACAAGATTCAGAGGTAGCCTCCTTTGTAGAACAAATTGTCTTATATGATAGAGACAAATATTTGGCCATACTCTTGAGTCAAGGAGCTAAATTGCCACGTGGGTTTGACATCAACACTTTCAGACCATCATCACTAGACCCTAATGTCAATAATATTTCCAACTCAAGTCAAACTCAAAACACTACAAACAATGCCTCTATCAATGCCACCTCACAAACTATCACAAGTACAATCAATACCACCACCATTGACATGACCAATTAAAATAATCCCAACTCAATCAATGCTACATCCATTGGGGGAATACCAAACACATCACAATCAATGATAGCAATCAATGATAGCCATGACATAAGCAATTTCAACCATGTCCACTATATTGTCACAATTGGTTGGAGCCACTTTTGTGTCCTCCTCAAATCCCTTGTTTGGAGCTTCATCTAGTGCCATGAATACATCATCATTGAGATCCCTCATTGGTACATCATTCAATCCCACCGGAGGAGGAAAACCACATGTTTTTATCAAAGGACCACAATCAAACATTAACACATCATCACAACTCAACAAAAATACCTCCCAAGGGTAGAACATGAACATTCCTCATAGGAAATTCCAACAATTTGGATCAGGAAACCTCAATACTCAACACATGAAATCATTTGGAAATCAACACATGAATGGTCAACATATCCCCCAAGTCTCAACTCAAATGGTTGGAGGACATATTCCAACATACTCATCACATATTTACACTCATCAACAAGTCCCCAATCCAAACTTTCAACATCAACAACACATCAACCAAAACACCTCATACATGTCACAACATCATATTCCACAATAGAGAATCAATCCCATTTCACAAGAAATGGGAACTCATGGCATAACTATCACACCTTTTTCTGGTGCCACAAATAACCCCATAATCGATGTCATACAAGCCCAAATGATGGATATGGATAAGGAAATACAAGAATTGTGTGCATCCAGCAGGAGGTTGCACATGTCACATGACTTGAATTTATATCCTTTTGACACAAATTTGAACATGCCACCATTCCCTCCTAGCTATGTGGCACCTAACTTCACCAAATATAAAGGTAAGACAAGTCCTATAAAACATATTCGAGAATTCAAAACCAATTTCATGGACATTGCCTATGAAGAAACTTACCTCATGAGACTTTTCTCTAAAATCCTTGTAGGGCCAACACTTGAATGGTTCACCACTTTGAAAGGGATAAGAACATGGGATGAACTTAAAGATAGATTCATAAAGAATTATACATATAACATTGACATGGACACCTCAATGACCACTTTATGCAATCTCACACAAGAAGATATTGGTGAAAATTTTATCCCATTCTTCCAAAAGTGGAGAGGTCTTGCAAGTTGATGTCACATTGATATACCTAAAAGAGAAAAATTTGACATGTTCATCCAAACACTCGTAGGCCCACTAAAAATACGGATTGCAATTCCATTATTGTACAACATTTGTAGACCTAGTTGAAAAGGGAGTACAATTTGAGAAAGCCCTCATTACCAAAGGGGAATTAAAATATGGTCCTAAAAGCACAAATGCAAATCCACCCACTGACAAAAATAAGTATTGGTTCAAAAATAAGCATGTCACCAATGATGGTGTTGTCGATGCCAAGGCTATAAACACAATAGGACTAGTACTTTCTCTCAAGGGAACTCAATCACATAACAAACCAACAATGATAATGACACCTCCTGTCACCAACCAAAGTGGTCAGAATAGTCAAAATCAAGATCAACCCCACCAGATAAGCCAATTCCCAAAAAGATGAACATACACTACTTTGGGCAAGCCAATTGAGGAGGTCCTTAAAAAGCTTCTTCAGAATGGTCTCATCACACTTCAGGATCCTAAATCATATGACCCTGGGCAGTTTAAACCATCATAGTGGGATGATAATGCTTTTTGTGATTACCATCAGGCTAAAGGACATAAAACATCATCTTGTCGGTAGTTAAGGAACATTGTGCAAGACCTTATCAAAATTCATGTAATCGAAGTGGGTGGACCACAATTTACATCCAATTCAGACCATACCATTCATAGAACCCCACTGCAGGATCATGGTTCTAATAAAGCTTCTGCATCAGGTCCCAAGACTACTATCAATCAAGCCAATTAAACTCATGCTACTTTTAATTATTCTAGTGGACCCATCATTAACAATGTATGAACTGAAGACAACTATTTCCATATCATAACTATTAAAAGAGCACCTAAATGCAAGCTATTACCTAAAGTGGCAAATTCACTATAGCAGGCCCTCCTCGATGATAGCCAAAAATTACAATAGTTTTCCCATCCACAAAGCAATCACAAACTGGTCCGTCTGCAAAGTGGTCTCAACCCAAGAGTCAATTTAACCTCATTGATTAGTTATGAAAAACCCTTACACAAGTATCCATACTCAAGCTACTTTGTGTTTATCCCATGCATAAGGCTATACTCGACAAGACCCTACAAGAGTCATCTATCCCACCAGACATTGATGTCAGTCAATTTTAAACCATGGTGGGATATCTCACCACAACTCATCATGTAACCTTTTCTGATCAATATTATTCATCATGAAATACCAATCATAATGATGCATTAAACATTGAAGTTTTTCGTCCATAAACATAAGGACAGACGAGTCCTAGTAGATGGCGGAGTAGGATTAAACATGTGTTCCTTGAAATTGGTTAAGGCTCTAGGATTTTTTGATGCTTGCATAGATCCAACAAAGAGCATATTCATAAAAGCATATGATGACAAGGAACGTTCATCCCATAGTGTGATCACTATTCGTATCAGAGTTGGACTAGTCATTGTGGGCACAACCTGCTAAGTCTTGGATCTTGAATTACCATAAAAAATCTTACTCAGTCGACCTTGGATTCATGCCCTTAAATCCATTCCATCCACTTATCACCAATGTATTAAATTTCCTTTCAATGGCACAAAATTCACCATATACAAAGACCCTAACCCTTTCCAATATTGCACCAACTTAAAAGGGGTATTTCAAAACATCAAGTGCCCATTAATCAATAGGTTCCAAACTCCTCCAAATTCATTAACCCTTCCACACTTGCATTAGCATCCACATCCACTCCATCCACACGTTCCACCATGACCTCTAGGTTGTGGAGAATTTAAACTACATATGACATATAGTATCATGACAATACCCAAGTCTCCAAAGGTTTATGGTCGACCATGTTTTAGAATGGAGCCTAAGAAAATTTTTAACGTTTCCCCAAGATTGTTTTCATAAAATGGGGAGATATTAAGAAAGAGGATATTACAGTCATTATAGGATAGCTATATAAAGAAATGGAAGACTTACCCCCATTACCAGTTAAGATATATGGCAAGGGATACGACATGATGAAGGCTAAAGGATACAATGGAACCAGTGGCCTTGGTAGAAATAAAATTGGATAGAGGGAACCAATAGAACCATCCAAACTCGCTAAAGTATCTTATGTTAGGATATGATCTACCTCGACATGATGATCAACGTACCAACATGCTTTCGAGTGAGAGTGTAAATGCTTTAGAAATTGTCGAGACAATTGAGGAATCCCTCACCGAAACTGACTCCCATGAGCGGGAATATGGCTCCCAACTATCCTTAAGTGATTGCTGCCTTGATGACTTATTTCTTGAGCCCAAAGAAATCACCTTTAAATAGAATTTTTGGCAAACATTTAAACTTGATACAGCTGACAATCCACAAACCCCAAGCAAAAGAGAAAACTAGAATAGGTTCTTCAACTCAAGGAACAATGCCAAACCTGAATCATTTTCCATTCCTCTTGGCCATATACCTGACTCCTTTTCCTAGCCACCTAAAATTAACAACCCTTTTGAGCTTGCAGACCATATTGATAGTAATTTTTTCCCTTTGACAATGAGCATGAGTCAAGCAAAGGAGAATATTGGATAGAGTCTGATTGGGAATTGGATGATGACAACTTCATTTTCAATGTCTTTGAATCAGTCTGCATGCTTTCTACGTCCTCCCCACAATTCACCAACATTGACGATGGCATTTCCCTAGTCTACCCACAACTTATTGATTGGAACCAATAGGGCCCTCTAGTCTTGGACACATTTCAAAATGACGAGGCCATTGCCGAATTTATGGGCTTGCATGAGGGCATATCTAGTGGTGATTATAAAGTTGGATTTTCCATTGATCTAGATTGTGCTACTTACTTTGGGGAGACTACTCCATCCTCTAGACGGAAAATGAAAAGCAAAAATAAAATAAAAAAATGAAACATCTTTAAGCGTAAACTGAAAGGCACCTTCTAATGACAAAAAAGTAAAAATAAAGGATGTATTTGTCAGTGAAAACCTCTCTGAGGCACCCAAAGATGGAGGACTGGAATTTCTTACTATGACCCAAGAGAAATCAGGAATGCTTATAGAGGATAGCATAGAAGTTAACATATCAACGACAAAAGATCCCAAACTAGTACTATTTGCAGCATCTTTGATAGATGAAGAAAAGCTTGAGTTCCACAAATTCTTTGCAGAGAGAAAAGTCAATTTTGCATGGTCATATGCTGATATACAAGGACTAGATCTAGAATTGGTTTTGCACCATCTGCCATTATTTCCAAACACCAAACTAGTTAAATAGAAGCTATGAAAAATGCATCCTCAGGTTACTCTATTAGTCAAGTCTAAATTGAAGAAACTTCTAGATGCAGGGTTCATATGGTCTATTGATTATGCTGAATGGATATCTAACCTTGTGCCAGTAGCAAATCCAAATGGGATGATTAGCATCTACATAGATTTCAGAGACTTAAAAAAAGCATGCCCAAAATATTACTTTCCATTGCCAAATATAGATATCATAGTTGACCTCATGGTAGGATATGAGATTCTTTCCCTTATGAAAGGCTCTTGAGATATAATCAAATTCTTATTGCCCTTGAAGATCAGCATAAAATAGTGTTTACTTGTCTTTGGGGTACATACTATTGGAATGTCATGCCATTTGGTCTTAAAAATGTAGGCACCACGTATAAGAGGGCAATGACAACAATCTTTCATGACATGATGCACAAGATAATGGAAGATTATGTAGATGACCTATTGGCTAAATATTTGACAAGAAAAGACCATTTGAGTGTATTGGATAAAATATTCAAGCGATTGGAAGAATACAAGGTCCATTTGAACTTGAAGAAATGTGACTTTGGTGTGACATCTAGCAAGCTTTTGGGATACATAGTTTCTTAGAGAGGCATTGAGGTCGACCCAACCAAAGTGAAAGAAATATTAGAAATGCCTCCTCCAAAAGGGACCAGTGAACTTGAGACTCTACAAGGTAGGTTACATTCCATCAAAAGCTTCATAGCACAATTGGCCGACAAATATCTTGACCATTCCAGTATCTTTTGTGCAAGGGTATCCCTTTTGTGTGGATGGATAAATGTCAGGAAAATTTTCAATTAATAAAATATTATCACTTGTCACCACCCATTTTAATGCCACCTATCAAAGGGAAACCTATGATCCTATATGTTTCTGCAACTACTTCAGCACTGAGGGCATTATTGGCACAAAATGACGATGAAGAAAAAGAAAGAGCCATATATTATATTAGCCAAACACTAGTGGGATATGAGTTAAATTATACTACCATTGAACATGCTTATCTAGCAATCATCTTTGCTGCTCAAAAGCTAAGACACTATATGTTGAGTCATAGAACATAGTTCGTAGAAAAAATTGACCCCTTGAAATATCTCGAGTCCCACGGCATTGAAAGGACGTCTAGCAAAATGGGTCATGATCTTGAGTGAATATGACATTCAATATGCGGAAAGAAAAACTATAAAAGGGCAGGTGATAGAAGAAAATCTAGTAAAAGTTCCTATACAAAGTGATCATCCATTAGTGGCAGACTTTCCAGACGAATCCATCTTTCATATAGAGTTGAAGTCACCTTGGAGGCTATATTTCGATGGATCCCATACTAGTCATGGCTCGAGGGTAGGGATTTTGTTTGTCAACCCACAAGGAGATTCCATCCCTAAGTCTTTTCGTATTGCTTTCCCATGCACAAATAATATTGTGGAATACAAGGCACTTGTGATAGGACTTAGAATGGCAATAATATGGAAGATCAGAACACATCATGTTTACAAAGACTCTTAGCTTGTCATCAACCATGTCAATGATGAATATGACACTAAGGATGAAAAAATATTTCCATACAAATGAATGGTGCTCAACCTCCACACATATTTTCACATGTTGACTTTTAAGAAAATTTTGAGAGCATAGAACAAAGTAGAAGATGCAATGGCTACAATTGGCTCTCTTTTTGACATCTCAAGTAATGTGCCACAATTTGAATTCTTGGTAGAACAGTTGTTGGTCCCTGCATATGATATCCCAAAATTAGAGATGGTATGGGAGCTTGTTGGTCCCACTTCTCCCTAGTATCAAGACATCTATGACTACCTCAAGTCTCAAACCCCCTCTAACCTATCCAACAACTAGGGTAAGTCCTTTATCTAGAAATCCGCCTGATACACTATTGTCACTAATACCCTTTACCGACCTAGCTTCTACAACACCCTTTTTCAATTTCTCAACACTAATGAAGCACACACATCCTTATACGATGTACATGAGGGTATATGTGGGTTTCATTTGAGTGGTCCTACTTTTGCTAAAAAGATAACGAGACTTGGGTATTATTGGCCAACCATTGAGAAAGACACACTAGAGTTTTTCAGATCTTGTCGCCAATGTTAGATACATAGTGATTTAATCCATGCTCCAACACCAGAACTTTGACTGATCATGTCTCCATGGCCCTTTGCATAGTGGGGACTCAACCTCGTGGGAAAGATACATCCTACATCCTCTAATGTCCACAAATTCAGTATAACTACCACTGAGTATTTTACTAAGTGGATTTAAGTCATCCCCCTTCATACATAATCGACAAAAAAATTCTAAATTTTTCCTCAACTATATCATTTCTTGGTATGGTATTCTGCAGTCCATCATCACTAACAACAAACGTCCATTCAGGAATCAAGATGTCCATGAGTTATGTGAGCGATTTCATATCCAACATCATTTATCCATGCCATATTACCCACAAGGAAAAGGTCAAGCTGAGGCATCTAATAAAACCATCCTAGAAATTCTCAAAAAGACTGTCAATGACACTGGCCATGATTGATACATCCAACTCAACCCTACTTTGTGATCCTACCACACCAGCATCTACACACCTACACACCAGCATCTACACACCTACAAGAGCCACTCCATTTTCCCTGGTCTTCAGAGCTAAAGCCATATTTCCTATCGAGGTCAAAATTCCATCATTAAGAGCTCCTTGAAGGGTTTGGTAGATGAGGAAGAACAGAAACAATCACGACTACATGAGTTAGAGATACTTGATGAATGAAGACAAAATTCCCTAAGCCATCTACAAGCATATCAAAATAGGTTCTCTTGCCATTACAACAAGAAGGTTATGGTCTGGAAGTTTGACATTGGTGATTTAGTTCTCATGCAAAATCATAAAAATTAGGCTGACAAAGAAAAACCTGGCAAGTTCAAACCTAATTGGCTAGGTCCTTAAATCATCATAACCTCTTTTGGTTCTGGAGCATATCAATTGGCTACTCCAAATAGTGAACAATTGATATAGCCTATCAACAATCTCTATCTTTGCAAATTCTATGCATAACATTAGAAAGTCAGGTTGAAAACCTTAAAAATACAAAAAAAATGAAAAAAAAATGTCACCTTGATGAAAACCTGGCAAACAAGCATCTTGGTGACACCAAAAAATCACAAAAAATGACAAAATATTAAAGAGAAAAAATTCGTCTAAAAATGAAAACCTAGTAAACAGGCGCTTTGGATAAGTACCATGGTGAAAACCTAGCAAATAGGCACCATGTGTAGTTCGTCATTGACCTGCCATCTACTATCACTCTATCTGTCTTAGGTCATAATAAACAATCAATCTTCCACTACCATGTTGACACCTATTGCATGGCACCATCACCTTCTTCCATGGTTGATAATGACTGAATTCAATCCATCGTTCACACATGTCCCTTCTACATCTGCCTAATTGGCTAATCCTAGACCTAACTAGCGGAAAATTTTCATCATGTGACTATAGTAGGTATCGCACATGGTCTCACCAATCGAAAAAGTCTTGAAAAAATCCTAAAAATCCTAAAAAGTCCTAAAAAAATCATAAAAATCATAAAAAAGTCCTAAAATAATCCTAAAAACCATAAAAAGTCCTAAAAAAAATTTAAAAATAAAAAAATGTCTTGAAGAAAATGCAAAAAAATTGGTATATCTCAAAAACACAAAAACATTGTCATTTCCTATCAAGTTCGTCAAGTCAGTTAGTCTTAGTCATTTGTCTGAACTGTGTTGTCTCTACACATTTACTACATAGGTAAGACTCATCTTTGAGTCCCTGAGACATTAGGTCAGTACATTTTTAGGTTTGTCAGAATAAAATCATGATTCAATCTTCCGTCATCAAGACAAATTCATTGGTCATGTTGAACTACGAGGTCTCTAAGTGTATGACGTAGGCAAGGCCATCCATCGATGACCCCTGAGGCCACACTAGGTCAATCCATTAGGGTTCATGACACTACATTGGCACACATGTCAAAAGGTTTAAGTCAAACAGATTATTTCAAAACAAGCAAACTCTAGCAATACTATATAGCCACGTGATACAAATCAACATGTCAATTTTGGGCATGTAGTCAAACTTAGTCAGAACTTTGGTCAATCTCTATCAAAGCAAGTCACACTCGGTCAAAACTGCCCCTACCCTCAACCCTTGGTTGTTCTTTAGATATGTCATTCTGAAGAATTACCTTCATCAAATGTTTAGATATACCTTCAGATGTGTCCTTCTTGGGTATCGTCATTATCATCCAGAATTTTGAGGGATCCTCTTTCCATTAAAGGATTGATCCTCTGACATCGACACTATTCAGGATGGGCCCTTCCTAAATTTGGCATCTCTAACATTTGGCAACATTTGACAATCTTCACATTTGGAAAATTTGACACCTTGGCACTCGACATCATCAAACCAAACATCTTGACATCACATACTTGGCATTTAGACACACTTGGAAAACACTTGGCATTTTTTCTTCTGATATTTCATCATGATACTAGCTTCTTAGCGATGTCCTGACAATGGGATTTAGAGAAGCAGTGATGTATCATGATTGATCATCTTGTCTAGTCTCTTTGGTAGTCATCTTACTAGCTTCTCAGTGATGTCCTGACAACGGGATTTAGAGAAACAACGATGTATCATGATTGATTGTCTTGTCTTGTCTCCTTGGTAGTCATGATACTAGCTTCTCAATGATGTCCTAACAATAGGACTTAGAGAAGCAGTGATGTATCATGATTGATTGTCTTCTCTAGTCTCTTTGGCAGTCATGTTACTAGCTTCTCAGCGATGTCCTAACAAGGGGACTTAGAGAAGCAGTTATGTATCATGATTGATTGTCTTTTCTAGTCTATTTGGTATTTATGTTGCTAGTTCCTTGAGGATGTCTTGACAACAAGGTTTAGAGGAGCAACTATGTTTCATGACTTTCCTTTCTTGTCACTTTTCTTGTGTTTGGTTATTTTTGGAATTTGTGCCTCAATTCTTACTAACAAGAAACTCCTTGAAGGAAAAGTCGGTGTGACATCACGGATGTCTGGCCGACTAACTGTTCTGAAGTTCTAAAATGATCATATCGGTGTGACAAGGTTGATGTCTGGCCGACAAGACTATCGTTGTGACATTCAACATTTGGCATGACCTTTTGGCAAATGGAATCCTTCCGGAGATAGTGTGATCTTATTGGGCTAACTCGGGTGTCGGGGAGAGGTCCCAGCAATTGGTGGATGTCTCACCAATAGCTTAAAGCTATCAGGGTAACATGTGGTCGTGGGGAGATGTCTCAATGATGCAGCTTGGTCACACCGACAGGAGTGTTCTCGTGGTGTCTTCGTGGTAACAAAAGACTTCATTGAGAAGTCTTGGTGACTTGAGTAAGTCACATCGATGGTCTTCGATAAGACTTGGGGTGCTCAGAGAAAGGTCATAGTGAAACACTTGAGTCTTGCCAACAGTATGTGTCATTTGGTGTAAGCTGTGTCTTACAGTATGACATCTCACCGAAACCGTGAGGTCTTCCCAATAGAAGTAAGACTTCGGTGTAGCATGCAGTGGTCGATGGAAAGTCTTGGCGAGATCTGTATGTCTTGCCGAAAGGAATAACTCATCATTGTGACTGAAGACTTCGATATGAGTCTCTTCGAAAAGCAAATGTCACGCCGAATGGAAACCTCATCGGTGTGACTTGTTTAAAGCCCTGCATTGCATTCTTCCTTGTGGATTTGACATTAGGAAAGTGTTTCCGCACCTTTGCTTTCCTTACAAGTGGTATCAGAGCCTGGCTAGTTGTGTTGTCCTTGTGAGTGGGTTGGGTTTTTTGTGTCAATCCTTTTCCAGTGGGAGTTTTGTAGAGGTCTGATAATTTAATTACAGATTAAGATGACAAGCACATCTGATAGGATGGAAATAGAGAAATTCAATGGTAGTAATTTTGAACCGTGGAAACTCAAAATGGAAGATATGTTAGTTGATCAAGATCTTTGGACTGTTGTGTTTGGAACAATGCCTCAAGGCATGAAGCAAGAGGATTGGGACTTGGCAGATAGAAAGTCTAAAGGGCTAATAAGGCTCTGTTTGGCAGACTCTATTCTTCTGAATGTGCATGAAGAAAAGACTGCCTCTTCCTTGTAGAAAAGACTGGCATCAATTTATCAAGGCAAGCCCTTGGTGAACAAGTTGTTCTTGAGGAAGAAGTTGTATTCTTTGAGAATGCAAGAGGGAGGTTTTGTTGCTAATCACTTAAATGCTTTCAACATGTTGATCGCTCAATTAACATTTGTTGGTGTAAAGATAGAAGATGAAGATCGTTGCATGTTGTTGTTGTGTTCTTTGTCAAATTCATGGGATCATTTGGTGATGGCTATTGGGAGTACGACATCCACTTTCAAGATGGAATATTTTGTTGCTTCTTTGTTATCAGAAGAAATGAGAAGAAAATCTTCTGAGATGGAAAAGGAGGCTCTGGCTGTCAGAGGTAGACCAAAGGAGAAAGGCAAGAAGAAGGACAAGAAGTCCAGATTGAAATCAGAAGGGAGATCAAATTCTCCTGGTAAGAAGTCCAAAGTGAAGTGTTGGAATTGTGGGCAACTTGGCCATGTCCAAAAGGATTGCAAGGAGGAGAAAAAGAAGAAGAATTCTTCTAGAAATGATTCTTCTTAGAGTGATGCAAACGTCTTCATTGTAGCTTTGGCTACACGGGCATCAGATGATGTCCGGTTCATTGATTCTGGAGCATCTTTCCACATGACATCTCATAGAGATTGGTTCATGAAGTATGAAGAATACAGTGGTGGAAAGGTGTACTTAGCAAGTGATTCATCTTTGGAAATTGTTGGTCATGGTAGAGTCAGAATTCAATTCCCTAATGGAAGAGTGAAGGGAATCAATGATGTGATGCATATACCAGGTTTGGCTTGTAACCTACTTTCTGTAAGTAAGCTGAATGATATTGGAGTGCAAGTCACGTTCTCTAGAAATGGCTGCAAGATGAATATAGGCTCTATGGTGCTAGCTAGGGGTGCTCAAATTGGTACCTTGTACAAGCCGGATGCACAAGTTGTTCAATGCAATAGTGTTTCTGCAAAGTCACTTAAGGCCACTCATGGAGATAAGAAGGAAAACGTTCCTGATGGAGTAAACACCATGGAGGTTAAACTTCCAGTAGAAAATACTATGCTCTAGCATCATAGGCTAGGCCACATTGGTGAAAAAGCTTTAAAAACCTTGAAAAATAAAAACCTGGTAGAAGGGCTTGAGGGTAAGTGCACAAAGTTGAGTCCACGAAACGTGGAAGTTTTTGCCTTAGGAAAAAAAATGAATTAGAAGCTTCAGCGGGATCCGTACTGTAATAAACGGGATCTCGTTTTTAAAAAGTGGGATCCCGTTTTAAAAAGCGGGATCTCGTTTAGCTTCGGGATCCCGAGCCTAAGTTTAAAAAACGGGATCCCGTTTTTGGAAACGGGATCCCGTTTTTGGAAACGGGATCCTGTTTTCAGAAATTTCCATTTTTGGAAAATTTTCAAAACGGAATTTCAAAAATAGAAAGTTTTAAAACAGGATCCCGTTTGAAAATTTCAAAATAGAGAAAACCTATTATGAAAAATTTCCATTTTTGGAAAGTTTTCAAAACGGGATCCTGTTTTGAAAACTTTCCATTTTTGGAAATTTTCGTTTTTGGAAGAATTTCAAAACGGGATCCCGTTTCATAGAACTATAAAAAATGGCATTTTTATGAAACGGGATCCCGTTTAAACTTGAATCTCGCTTTAATGAAGCAGGATCTCGTTTTGAAGCGAGATCCAGCACTAAACGGGATCCCAAGTTTTTTAGAATTATAATTTTTGGCGGGGTTTTTGGCTTGTTTTTTGGTTCGAAATGGCTTGGGGACCCGGGAACCTAAGCTTTGGACCTAGTTTGGCCCATAGAAACTTGAAAGGTCCCAGTAGTAATCCTGAGAGAAATATTGACTTTGGACATATGTTTTGAAGACCCTATTTGCGAGAATTTTTTCTGAAGTGCTGAAGCCAGTATAGATGGGGAGCGGTCACGATTCAAATATGTAATTTTTTTTAATAATTTGATTATTTTTTCTATTTTTCAATTAATTTCTAATGAAACTAGTCCATAAACTTGGCTTATCAGGGTTTTAATATTTTAACTTTTGATCCAACATAAAAATTTTGATGAGCGGATTACCGCAGGAAACAAAATTTAGACAATTCTACCAGTTTAAAAAAAATCAAAAATGAAATAGAAGTTTGGAGGTCATCTTATCGTGTGGTACCACGACGATTTTTCAAAATAATGAATATACCTAATAAATATTTAATAAAAAAAGTATTCAATAAAAAAAATTATAAAAAATATTAAAGCAAAACTTTAGTGAGTCACAGAAACTTTTCCCAAAAGGATTTAGAAAAACATATTAATTTAGGTCAAAATATGGATGTGGTACCGCGGTCACGTGGTATGGGTATAAAGAAAGTGACTTTTAAGCGGTGGTTTTAGAAGCACATAATTGAAATTCAATTTTTCTGCAATCTGAATTGTTAGTAAATTACATATTTGGAAACTAGACTCTAAGTACTACATTTTATGATTGGTGACTCTTTTGAAGATTCCATCTCTAGGTGCTTTAAATTTTAAGGTCAAATGTGTCAAATTCTAAAAACTAGGGAAAACACTTCCACTTTTTGGCCAAAAAGTGGACTCGACTCTTACACTACACCTTGATGAGTTGTAACAGGTTTTGAATTTTGTAGACATTGCATATATGGGAAAGCAACAACATGTTTCATTTATTCCTGGTCTCAAAATCTTGGTTTGCTTGATTATATACGATGATGTGTTTGGTCTAGTGAATGTTTCCTTCTTTGTCTAAATCAGAGATCTTTGTGTCATCCTATTGATGATTATTCAAGAGAAAGTCATTTGTATATTTTACAGAAAAATGCGTCGGTGTTGATTGATTTACAAGGGAATTTAAAACCTTGTGAAAGAAATCAACTAGTAAGAAAAATAAAATGTTTAAGGACTGAAAATGGTGGTGAGTTCTATTCAGATGAATTCGAAAGGTATTGTAAAGATCATGGGATCGAAAGACATAAGACCACACCTTATACTCTACAGCAAAATGGAGTTTCAGAGAGAAAGGTTCAGCAGACTGATTAATGGAAAGAGCATGAAATTATGTTGGCTTGAGTCTTTGGCTTTAAGGAGGATTACGGCGATTATCTGACATGTTGCCGAGTAAATGTTCTCTAACTACGCTCTTGTGAGAAGCGCCTTTGGAAACATGGTCTAGAAAAGAAGCCCTCTACAGAGACATATTACGTGTCGTTGGGCTGTGAAGACATATGCATATGTGTCATTTCAAAAAGATCAAGTTGGGAAAACAAAGGTTATGCAAAGTGTATTTTTGTGGCTATAGTGCTGGCGTAAAGGATACAAGCTTTGGAATCCATAAGGCTGAGAAGGTTTATTGAGAAGAAACATTATCTTTGCAGTAATTTGAAGCCGAGGTTCTACATTAGAATGCGCATTAGGAGAAAGAAATCAGAAAATGAAAGGATGTGAAATTACTCTAACTCAGGATAAAGAGAAATTGAAAAATCAAAGTGTACGTCTTGAGGAGAGCTCAAGTGGTTCTAAAGTTCTAAGAAGATGAAAGAACCATAGCCTCGACACATTAGGAAGGTCAACTTCAGTGAAAACAACCCCAGAAAGGTATGGGTTTTCTTTGATAGAGTCTACTTGTGCCTATGCTTTAATTTCTAGCACTGATGAACCTAGGACTATGAAAGAGGCATTTAAAATGTCTGATTCAAACTCTTGGTTGGAAGCCATGAATGATGAAATGGCATCATTAGAAAAGAATGATACCTAGAGTTTGGTTCCATTGCCTAAAAGCAAAAAACATGTAGGCTGTAAATGGATATTCAAAAAGAAAATTGGTCTAGATAGAAGTGTGGAAAAATATAAAGTGAGGCTAGTTGCAAAAGGTTATTCTCAGGTAGAAGGAATTGACTATGGAGAAATCTTTTCTCCTGTAGCTAAGCTGACATCTATTAGATTTCTTTTGTCACTTGCATCTGTATATGACTTAGAAATTGAACAGATGGATGTGAAGATAGCATTTCTTCATGGTGATCTTGAAGAAGAAATTTATATGTCCCAGCTGAAGCACTTTGTGGTAAAAGGTAAGGAAAGACTAGTTTGCAAGTTGAAGAAATCTCTGTATGGTTTAAAAAAATCTCCTAGAATATGGTACCAAAAATTTGACACTTTTGTTTTATCATTGGGATTTGTAAGATCAAAATGTGATCATTATGTATATTACAAAGTTGAAAGTGATCAAGTACTTATTATTGCTCTCTATGTTGATGATATGTTGTTCATAGGCAATAGTAAGCTAATGATTTCTAATCTTAAGTCTCAGTTGTCTGCAAAGTTCGAAATGAAAGATCTTGGTGTAGCAGGGTATATTCTGGGAATGGAAATAACCAGGGATAGGAAGAATAGAAAACTTTGGCTCAATCAGAGTAAGTATATCATGATTTTTCTAGAGAGATTTTGTATGACTGAGTGCAAGCAGCTAGCTGTTCCAGTTACACAGGGAACAAAGCTATCTATTGTGGATTGTCTAAAATCTCCTTCTAAGATGGAGGACATGACCAGTGTGCCTTATGCAAGTGCAGTTGGCAGCCTTATGTATTCAATGGTCTGTACAAGGCCATACATTGCCCAAGCAGTGGGAGTTCTTAGTTGCTTTATGGCTAATCCTAGAAGGACACATTGGGATGCTGTTAAGAGAGTGTTTAAATATCTGAAGGGCACTTCAGACTATGCTTTGTGTTACCATGGTAACTTGGTTTAATCACAGAGAACTCTTAGCATTCGAGGTTATGTGGATTCTGATTGGGCAGGGGACATTGACAGCAAAATATCCACCAGTGGATATATTTTCATGATGAATGGTGGTGCAGTAAGTTGGATGAGCAAGCGGTAGGCTGTAGTCACTTTGTCCACTACAGAGGCAGAATACATGGCAGCCACACATTGGGATGTTGTTAAGAGAGTGTTTAAATATTTGAAGGGCACTTCAGACTATGCTTTGTGTTACCATGGTAACTTGGTTGAATCACAGAGAGCTCTTAGTATTCGAGGTTATGTGGATTCTGATTGGGCAGGGGACATTGACAGCAGAAGATCCACCAGTGGATATATTTTCATGATGAATGGTGGTGCAGTAAGTTGGATGAGCAAGCGGCAGGCTGTAGTCACTTTGTCCACTACAAAGGTAGAATACATGGTAGCCACACATGCCTATAAAGAAGCAATATGGTTGAAACATTTTTGTTCTAACATTGGCTTTGATGCAAAAAAGGTTACTATCCACTGTGACAACCATAGTGCTATATATTTGGCAAAGAATCCTACTTTCCATGCCAGGACGAAACATATAGATGTACAATATCATTTTGTATGAGATATGGTGGAGGATGGGAAGGTCTCCTTGGAGAAAGTGGATACTATGGATAATGTTGCAGATGCATTGACGAAGCCTATGAGCACAGACAAGTTCAGGTGGTGTGCCAGTTCGATGGGCCTCTCGGCCCATAAATCTCAGTAGTTTTATGATGCTCTGGAGGTGTCAGTAAGATCTTCATCAAGTGGGAGCTTGTTGGAATCTGTGCCTCAATTCTTACTGACAAGAAACTCCTTGAACGAAAAGTCAGTGTGACATCATAGATGTCTGGCCGACTAACTATTTTGAAGTTCTAAAATGATCATATTGGTGTGATAGGGTTGATGTCTTGCCGACAAGACTATCGTTGTGACATTCGGCATGACCTTTTGGCAAATGGAATCCTTCGAGCGACAGTGTGATCTTATCGGGCTAACTCGGGTGTCGGGGAGAGGTCCCAACGATTGGTGGATGTCTCACCAATAGCTTAAAGCTATCAGGGTAACATGTGGTCATGGGGAGATGTCTCCATGATGCAGCTTGGTCACGCCGATAGGAGTGTTCTTGTGGTGTCTTCGTAGTAACAAAAGACTTCATTGAGAAGTCTTATCAACTTGTGTAAGTCACGCTGATGGTCTTTGATAAGACTTGGGGTGCTCAAAGAAAGGTCATAGCAAAACACTTGAGTCTTGCCAATAGTATGTGTCATTCGGTGTAAGATGTGTCTTGCGGTATGACGTCTCACCGAAACCATGAGGTCTTGCCAATAGAAGTAAGACTTCAGTGTAGCATGCAGTGGTTGATGGAAAGTATTGGCGAGATCTATATGTCTTGCCGAAAGGAATAACTCATCATTGTGTCTGAAGACTTCGATATGAGTCTCTCTGAAAAGCGAATGTCACACCGAATGGAAACCTCATCAGTGTGACTTGTGAACTCGACATGAGGTCTTGGCAAGAACGAAGTGTCTTGCCAATGGAATGTCTAATCGCTGTGATTTGTGCATTCGATATGAGTCTCGCTGATAAGGGAAACCTTTTCCAATAGGAACAAATGGACATCGATGGTTTCGGTATAACTTCTTTGTTGCCTTGCTGACTGCTGGAGACTTAAAGCCGATATTGATAGAAGAAACTTTGTGGCATCGGGGAGACACTGTGAGTGTCTCACCGATATGCCAACAAAGATTGAATGTCGTTGACTGTGTGATCATCCTGTGTGGCATCCTGCTGGACCAATCAGAGGAAATGGTTTTTCAAACTAATGACGATTGTTTTTTGTAACAGTTGCAACACTGGAAAAATTGCATGCAAAGAAAATCATTTGCTCGAAAGGAAACAGTTTATGATTGGAAATGGTGGATAAGGATACATAGAAGAAAAAATCATAATGTAATTAGTTTAAAGCAGATCAATTTTGTTGAGATCGTGACGATGAGAAAATCAAATTGTGGAGAGCTTTTCTGTAACTGTATGAATAGTGAATGAAACGACTAAGAACTGATAACCAGAGAGTTGTATCTCTGAATTGTATGTAATATTTTGCTACTGTAATACAAAGAGATTCAGCTTGGTGTGGTGGGTTTTTTCCCGTAAGGGCTTCCCCCGTAAATCTGTTGTTCATTGTCTTTGTGTATTTACTCTATTTCTGTAAATCTTTCATGTGCGTCTTAATTAGATTGTAATTTGAAAAATTAAAGCCCTACATTGCATTCTTCCCTGTGGATTTGACATTAGGAAAGTGTTTCCACACCTCTTCTTTCCTTACAGTTATGAAAAAAGGCTGGGGCGATTGCGCTCTTAGTATGAGTCATCGTCATCCTTGTCTATGACTAGTTGTGTGATGGTATGACCTTGCACACCATTGATCTATGTCATATCATGGTTTTGTTGGCCATTACAATAATATTCCCAATGATGATTAATAGCAATAGATATTAAAGTCCTATGGTAATATTTTGAAGGATTTTGTCTTTGTACTAACATCCATCTCCTTTTGTCTTGTCATCTTATCTCATCCATCTCTCGATAATATCCTGTGGCATACAAAAATATAAGTGCATACATGATCATATAGGAATTGTATTAGGTCCATACATACATCATCCATATCATTAAAATCATACACATTGCATCGCATGTGGAATCATTAGCACATAGTCATGGATAAATATATCATACATATTGCATCCATTTAAATAAGTAACATTATGCATATCATTATTATCCATAGCATAGCATCATCATGACATATTATACATAAACATAATAATAATTATCATAAATTCATACATGGCATATAAATAGCATCATCATCATCATAGAAATAAAAAATGCACATCACATAGGCATCACATGGTAATCATATCTACACCATCATCACATCAACATATGTCATAATGTATAAATCAAATATCATCACATAACATACAAGTAGGCTACATCAAAACTACATCATATATATAGCATCATCTCAAAATAAAATAAATTTCATAGGATAGAGTTGTGAGATATCCCAAAAATATGATCTCACAAGCTCAATGATCAAAATATAAATGTCATCATACATGTGTTTGAATTTCCTAAAACAATCTAAACAAATAATCCTAATCTCATCGAGGAGAAGACCTAGGAGACTGATGCTCCGTCAAAGGACCAAAGGCCATCAACATAACTGTCACCTATGTATGTGACGCAGAAGGATATGCCACTGTGGTCTGTATCTATGACATTGATGGAGGGGCATCTGAAGGCTGCACTGATGCTATGACTGGTGGGTCTACTGAGGGAGGTTGACTATGAGAAGACTTGTGGCTATGGCCTGACCTATGCAAGTGGCTAGACTTGTGTCAAAATGGCATTTTTCAAACTTTGTTATTACTGGAGTCTATTTTGACTGACTTTGACCACACTTTTGGCTTCCTTAAACTCCTCAAAATCAGAAAACTTGTACACCATCGTCGTTTTGATCCTCATATTGATTTATCATGATACTTTCCCAAGGGGGTATAGATACTCCATACCCTTGTTGGGGCATGACCTTGACTTATTTTCTTTGTCACAATGTGACAGGCTGCATGGTGACAAAGAGGGGAAAAATGTAAACACAAAAATGACCTAGGCCTGCAAGCTCTATTTTTCCACTATTTCTTCTTACCATAATCAAGACATTTTAATTATGTCCATGGTCCACTTCTATATATTAATTAAATAATTCATAATTATTTAATTAATTCATGTCCTCCTCATTCCTTTGGATTATTAAATAGATAAATTTTATTTATTTATTTAATATGTCGCTAATTATTAAAGTCTTCTCAAAATTAAATAAATTTCTTAATTTATTTAATTATCCTTGCCCATTTGTGTCTTCATGATTATTAAATAAATAAATTTTATTTATTTATTTAATATGTCACTAATTTTGAAACTCTTCTCATAATTAAATAGATTCTTTAATTTATTTAATTATTAGTCATCATCCCTAATTAAATAATTATCTTAATTATTTAATTATTCTTCATCATATTTCCCTCCTTTTAGTAAATAATTTGAATTAATTATTTACTGTCATGTAGTCCTACCTTTTGAATTAAATTTATTTTTAATTCAAAATAGTCTTTTTTCCTCAAAAGTCAAATAATTTCTATTTATTATTTGATTTTCTAGCCACCTCTTTTTTTGTGCCAATCCTCTTGTCACATGCATTGACCACCCTTGATTTGATTTTCTAAAAATCAATCTTGTCCACTCATTTTGAATGTGCCCTAATGTTTCCCTAACCCTAATTGTGGGTTGTCAAATTGAATCTTGTCCAATGATTCTAAGGCATTTATCAATCTTTAATCTTGGCCATTGATTCAAAATTGTATTTTCTATAAAATGGCAATTTTGGTCTCATTTTATCACCTCATACACACTTCATCTCATTCTAACATAATCTCATGTAATCTTGTTCTAGGAAATCTTGGGCTATCTTGCACTCTTGTCATACTTTCATAATATTTTCATTTTGTCATAGTAATATTACCATCTCATTTAACATGATTTAGAAATAGTTTCATGCTCACTAGTTGCATATTAGCATAGTATTTGCATGTTATCTCAAATCCTTCAACATTTTCTTAGGGCTTCTCATTGTCATTATTTTTCTCATCACAAGTCTGAGGGTAACATCACATTTGTAGCAAGTTGAGAAGGTGTAATGGAGGTCAGTCATGGAGATTAAAGACATTTGGTGAGATCTTTCATGTTGTTTTCGTGTTTTCCTTTGCACTTCATTACTACTTTGGGTTTTATATTTATGCATTCGATTTGCTAACCCTAGGATAATTTCCCTGAGTTGCAGGAAGATTAGACTAAGGTGGTGAATGATAGATTAGTGAATATCAATAATAACTAATTAAATTCATTTATACACATACATACATTTCTTCTAATCCCATATCTTGTAGCACAAAATATCATATATTCATTATAACATTTTACAATATATAAATATTATTATATCAACATATTAGTGTCATTCGTACAATGATCTTCACATAATTCTCATAGTTCTACCATAATCTTTCATTATATTTCCTATTTCATTCCCTTATCTTTGTTTTAGTTATTTCTTATGTCTTCTATCTATCTTACTCTATCTTACTTTCTCTCTTACCATGCCCTCTCAAGTATTTTATTCCTATAGTGCATATGTGTATATTATTAGATTTAGGGATTTATACCTTTTTATACAACCTAATTATATCTCCTTCTATATGTGTCATGGGTTAGTTGCAAGTATTGTACTATAATATGTTTACCTTTGGTAAATTTAACTTTTTCTTACTTTGAACTTGTCTATATTTTACCATCTTTTCATACCTTTGTGGATTTCCACCATTGGCATCATTTTGTCTTCCCTTTTAATATTTCAACTTAATGAGAGTGGGCTATAACTATTTTTCTAATATTATCCCTCAAGTAAACCCATGTCTTTATCTTAAGACATGTTGGCTCTATATAGCTAGTCTTCTTGTAGAAAAATATCTTCCAAATCAATATGATAGTTTACAAAGTTTTCATCTTCTTAATGGAGAATGTTCTTGTAGATTGCTCTCAACTATACATATGTATTTTCTCATTATAGAATGATTTAATATAAAAAATGAATATCACTTTGATGTTTACTAGTGTAGATTCTCCAATGTTTATATAGTTTAGTATTTAAATGAAATCCATCAATTATTTATCATAGACAAGGGACTTATTAAGTGTACTAGTCATAGGTTAAGTAATTAACTTTGTAATGTTGAAAAAGTGATTCCTAGACCTAATTAGGATTAGCCACTTTCTCTTACAAAATATTATAATTTAGATTTACAAGGGTATAAGATTGACTTGCAACCTAAAAGGTGAGTCAATCTACCCTAAATCTAAATTCTTTTGGGGGTTTGAAATTTATTTTTGATGAAATGCAATGATGAAATTAGTTAACTATGAAAATGTAGTGTTCTATCATGAATACAAACAAACTAGAAACTGATAGAAAAATTTGGGCTTCAAAAAAGTAGAAGGTAGACATAGAGGTACTTGAACTATGAATTTGAACTTGATTTTGTTGGACAAGGCCAGCAAGGGCACCCTAGTCTCGGAGTGCCATCGATCTGCTAATGTTTTCAAAATTCCTTGATTAGCCCGAATGATGGGTATGAAAGTAACATGGTATAACCCTAGGGCATGCAATGTAAACCTCTCCTCATCTCCCAGATGATCTCATAATCTAAAAAAGAAAGCTAGATATCTCAGGTATATATTGGTGGTAATCATACCTATGCTCATAAAAATCTCATTACATCAATTAGAATGCCTAACTAAACCTATTGGACCTTTTATATAGAGAAAAAGTTAACAAAAATTGACTCAAATTGCATAATAGTCAATTGTGTCACACTATCATATAGATGTGGCTCACACATGTGAATCACATTGCAACTATAGATAGGCTAAGCAATTGTGGTGTACTATCATAAATATGCATTGTAGGAAATGAATTGTGGAATTTTATCCTACACTTGTATTGCACCACAATGGATGTGATGTAGAAAGCATTTGTGAGTGATTTAACAATGGTGGCTCTATTTTACACATGTGTCACACATCACACATGCAATGAATTACAAAGGAAAAGGTACATATCGCATCCCCTAATCCCTCTAGTTATCGGAAGGACCTAACTCAATATCCATGGTGTGAAGCTATTGGAATAGGCAACATTTCAGTAAGGCTCCTTCACCAAATCTCCTCTTAGAGCTCACAAACTTTTGAACACAAAATGTACAAATGAACTTTTCTGCACTCCCTAAAGCCTATTTATCGACTTTTAGGGTACGATTTTGGCCCCCCTTTATAACTGGATGCATCAACTTCAAACTTCAAATTATGCAAATACGACCACCCCAAAGGTCCTAAAATTAAAATTTTATGGTGCCAACATAATCAACACTATGAAATTGACTTATTAGAACAATTTCTCAAAAAAATTCAATTTTTTCAATTTTTTCAAAATTTGTAATTTTTTTCCAAGCGGGCATCATCCTTTCCCTCCATCATTAGGACATATTGAAACAACTTTTGAGTACAGATTTTTGAATTTTCTTTGAAAAAATTCTATAAAAATGCATTATATTAAAGAGGGGAAAAATGTAGATACCCTTAATGGTCTTGACTTGCGAGCAACATCCTTTTTACTAATTTTGACTCCTTTTCCCTAATGATTAATTAATACCTTATTATTTAATTATTACCAATATTTTAAATTTTACTATTAATTAAGTAATTTTACATTATTTAATTAATTCATTCTAATTTATTGTTTCTAACTAATTAAATAAATCCTATTTATTTAATAATGTTCCAATTAATTTTATTCTTCTTGATTAATTAAATAAACCTTATTTATTTTATTATATCACTAACTTCACTTATTCTTCTGCTTTAATTAAATAGTTATCATGTTATTACTTAATTAACATCAAATACCCTTCTTATATTAAATAATTGTTAATTATTTAATTAAACCATTTTCCAACTTCTAGAACTAGCAATTCCATGTTGAAACATGCAACGCTGAGCCGATAGGAAAAGATGCACAGGAAAGGGAGGGGAAATGTAGGCAATCAGGCATTGAGAGTTTAGAATTTGTTGTGGAAGACATAGAGGAGAGGATGACATAGCAATAGATGGTGGAGTGAACATGGAACAAGAGGAAATACAAACAAATAATTTAAAGATGAAATAATAAAGTGTAAGCAACAAGTGCACCAAATCAAGGATGCAAGAAGGAAAACAACAATAATCAATAATACCTAATGTAACCAAATATAGAATCAACAACATTAATTATTTAATTCAATTCCAACCATAACTAGAACAAAAAAGGCATAAATTAAACAAGATTGCTTTCAACAGCCAGTCAAATGTAGAAAGCCACAATATAGCCCAAACTATACAATAATAATAAAAAAAAACTCCATAACCCAAAAAATTTAATCCTTACATATATATTGATATTTAAATATACCCTGCATGTATTGGCATGGTGTGATGGTTTATTGGTGGCATTGTTGTTGTTTCCACCAAGGTTCAAACCCCATTGGGGTGGTATTGTTGAATGGTTGTATCCAGTTCATAGCTCCGGTCAAAAGTGTTTACACCTTGAATAAATAAATAAAAAAATTAAATATACCCAATATAGTGTAAGCAAGAGAACACTAATTAATAATACCTAATGTAACTAAACATAGAATGAAGAGAAATTTTTATTTTATTTTGTTCAAACCATAACTAGAAAATAAAACCCATAAAATAGAGCCAAATGAAACAATATAGCTTAAGGAATAGAACTGTAATCAACAATGCCCAATTGAAGCCAACACAAAACGTATAGGATTGACTATTTTATTCCATTGCAACCATAACCACAAATCAAAGCCACAAATCAAACTATTTTAACATATTCTATTAAAGAATCATTTGTTTGAACAATGAAAATGTACTCTTTTTAGAACAACACCCTATGAAATATTAAAAGAATGTTGGGTTTACAACATCAACCTATGAGTGTCGGTATTGGCATGGTGTGATGGTTTATAAGTGGCATTGTTGTTCTTGCCACCAAGGTTCAAACCCCATTGGGGTGGTATTGTTGAATGGTTGTATCCGGTTCATAGCTCTGGTCAAAAGTGTTTACCCCTTGAATAAATAAAAACATCAACCTATGAGAAATTGAAATAATATAGCATGTAGAAGATAACCCTATTGAAAATAAAAGAATGTAGGAATTTTTTGATCTTTTCTCAACAACATGGTTTTGAAAATTCCAAGAACACAACCTTTTGAAGATGATCATATCAAAAGCAATCTGCAATGGATTGTAAGAGAAACTGGATTAATTAAAGAGCTTTATAATGGATAGTAAAAAGTATACAATACATATGTAATGCAAGGCATGGAATAAGTAAAATTTAAGCATACTTGTGCATGCGCTAGATTCTAGTAGGTAGACAAGAAAATGAGGGCCGATGTGACCCTACCACTTGCAACAATGGTACAAGAAATGTTTTGGACACTAATGAGTATAAATAAAATCATTGGAATCCACATTATGGATCAAGTATGATCTGGAAGAATAAGAAAAAAGTGTGAATATTAGTGTAGTGGTTATCTCTAATTCATATACATGTAAATCAAGAGATATTAAAGTTGATTGTTTTATAACATAGAATTTTCTATGTACTTGTAATGCAAGGAATGAAGTAAATAAAAATTAGACATACCTGGTGTTTGTCACAGAATGTAGTGTCAACATAAGAAATTAGAAACCAATGTCCACCCTAACATATTGGTTCATGGAGCATCATGCACTCTCACCAAACTCCCAAGCAAGGAAAAATAAATTGCTCACCATCGTAATCAATGGTGAAAGCAATGTCTAGGTCGTTGCTTACTTAATACAAGTTCTAAACACATTGAAAGTTCCACATATGATTATTGTTTGGGTTGAGTATGGTTGTAAACATGAATTTGTAATGGAAAATTTAGTCTACTAAACACATACCATTGATAGATGATAAATCAATTAGGAAATATAAAGATTTATACATTTCATAACAAATTTTATGCAATGAATGCAGAGTAGAAGACTGCAGGAAAATAAAATTTAGGCATACCTTGTGGAGGGAAGCAATTGGAAGATTGAGAGAATAACCAAGGCCTGGTTCGCACCCGTGTAGATTATGGCATCAAGCGGAATACATTAAATTCATGATTATTGTTGGAGCATGGTCTGGGAAAATAACAAAAAAATGTGAGGTTTAGTATGGTGAACATGTGCATTTGATAGAGAATATGTATATCAGCAGATTTAAAGAGCTCTATAATGTATAGTATGAAATATAAAATACACATGTAATTCAAGGCATGAAATAAGTAAAATTTAAGCATACTTGTGCATGTGTTACATTTCAATAGTTAGAGTAGAAAACAAGGGATGATGTGTACCATACCACTTTCATCAATGGTATAAGCAATGTTTTGGCCACTAATGAGTATAAATAAAATAATCGGAATCCATATTACGACTTAAGTATGATTTCGAAGAATAAGAAAAAAATGTGAATATTAGTGCAATGGTCATCTCTAATTCATAGACATGTAAATCAGGAGATATCAAAGTTGATTGTTTTATAACATAGAATTTTCTATGTACTTGTAAAGCAAGGAATGAAGTAAACAAAAATTAGACATACCTAGTGTTTGTCACAGAATGTAGTGTCAACATAAGAAATTAGCAACCAATGTCTACCCTACCATATTGGGTCATGGAGCATCATGCACTCTCACCAAACTCCCAAGCAAGGAAAAATAAATTGCCCACCATCGTAATCAATGGTGAAAACAATGTCTAGGTTGTTGCTTACTTAATACAAGTTCTAAACACATTGAAAGTTCCACATATGATGATTTTTTGGGTTGAGTATGGTTACAAACATGAAATTATAATGGAAAATTTAGTCTACTAAACACATACCATTGATAGATGATAAATCAATTAGGAAATATAAAGACTTATACATTTCATAACAAATTGTATGCAATGAAGGCAAAGTAGAAGACTGCAGGAAAATAAAATTTAGGCATACCTTATGGAGGGAATCAATTGGAAGATTGAGGGAATAACCAAGGCCTGGTTCGCACCCTTGCAGATTATGGCATCAAGCAGAATACATTAAATTCATGATTATTGTTAGAGCATGGTCTGGGAAAATAACAAAAAATTGTGAAGTTTAGTATGGTGAACATGTGTATTTGATAGAGAATATGTATATCAGTAGATTTAAAGAGCTCTATAATGTATTGTATGAAATATACAATACACATGTAATGCAAGCCATGAAATAAGTAAAATTTAAGCATAATTGTGCATGTGTTACATTTCAACGGTTAGAGTAGAAAACAAGGGATGATGTGCACCATACCACTTTCATCAATGGTACAAGCAATGTTTTGGCCACTAATGAGTAAAAATAAAATCATTGGAATCCACATTATGGCTTGAGTATGATCTGGAAGAATAAGACTAAAGTGCAAATATTAGCGCAATGGTCATCTCTAATTCATACACATGTAAACCAAGAGATATCAAAGTTTATTATTTTATAACATATAATTTTCTATGTACTTGTAATCCAAGGAGTGAAGTAAACAAAACTTAGACATACCTAGTGTATGTCACAAAATGTGGTGTCAACATAAGAAAGCAGCAATAGATGTCTACCCTACCATATTGGGTCATGGAGCATCATGCGTTCTTACCAAACCCCCAAGCAAGGAAAAATAAATTTCCCACCATCGGCATCAATGGTGAAAGAAATTTCTAGGTCGTTGCTTACTTAATACTAGCTCTAAAGGCGTTGAAAGGTCCACGTATGATGATTGTTTGGGTTGAGTATGGTCGCAAACATGAAATTATTATGGAAAATTTAGTCTACTAAACACATACCATTGGTAGACAATAAATCAATCAACAAATATAAAGACTTATACAATTCATAAAAAAATGTATGCATTGAAGGTGGAGTAGAAAAGTGAAAGACAATAAAATGTAGGCATACCTTGTGTAGGGAATCATTTGGAAGATTGAGACACTAAGGGAGGCCTGATTTGCACCCTTGCACATTACGACATCAAGCACCATGGATTCTCACCAAACCCCTAAATAGGGGAATTTTTTGACCATAAGTTTAATCTATATTTAAGTACATAAATTTGCAATCTAAAATGTTGACAATGAAATATCACTAGACACAAGGTAAATTAGAAGTTTAGTACAACAAACATTTGTCATTACTACAAAATATTTAGATGAAAAAATATAAACAGTTGTATACTTAGTAACAAATAATATATAATATATGTGGAATAAAATGCATCATATAAATAGGATGTAGGCATACTTTTTACGAAGAGTAGCAAGCAATATGTGGACAATTGAATATTATTGTCTATTGGAAGGTGGGAATTTTATTAAGCTGAAATCACTATTATCTTTTTAAAAAATATATAGAGTTATGACATTTGTCACAAAGAATCTTCAATGTAATTACAAAACAATAGATGGAAAGAATGAGATACAGCCTTACCTTGTGTACGAATAGAATACAGTGTCAACTCAAGCAGCATGGGAAACTTGTAACCAAAAAGGTATTAAAAATTGTGAAGGTCTGCAATAACAGCTAGAAATGTTCCCAATCTAAATTTTGTTAGAATCTGAAAGTGTTAGAAAGAAATGATTCAAGTGTGATAGCTATGGAAGCGGTACTATTTAGTGAAGTTCAGGAAGATATTGAGTGCAAAGTTAAATTTACATAATTGATGTTTATTGCTAGCAAGAAGGGGGAACATAAAGCAACAGTTGAGTAGCAACTTGTCGTAGTGATGTCTATATAACTAAAACCTTCAAAATTTTGGGTAATCTGAATAGAAGTGGGAATGAAGGGGATTGTGAAAGAATTGAGAGGAAAAGAAAAAGGAGAAGTGGTGTAGTTACCATGAAAAACAAAAAGATTTTATGATGGTGGTAGTGCAGATAATTATTGGAGATGATCCTCTTTCATTTGAAGTGCATTGTATTTGTTGGAATGTAGCGTAGAATACCTGTCAAAAGGGAAAGGTGGATCCATGCATATTCCTACTACTAATTTAACATGAGAGAGAGTTGTGAATGTTAGTCCTTTCCTTTCTTTAGTTCTAATATCTATTGTAGCTTTCTCTAGTGTTAAGCCTTGATATTTATGGATTGTTATAGCCTAGGCCATTGTTAACAAGAGTTGTCTTTGAGTGCCTCGTGTGATTAGGATAATCAGGATGAATCTTGGATTTTCATAATCCCATGTTGGCCCAATGTAGTTCTATATGTCAACAACAATGAATTCAGGTAGTTGAGGTGGTTTAATACCCCTAGCATATACAATAGCCTTCACTGAACCTAATGATCCATTGACTAGGCCAGTTGCTACTCAATGATTTGTTGTCAACATTACTTGTTGACCAATTGCAAGAAAGAGTTCAACTTAATTTGTTCATCATCGCCATAATCAAGGGCATTTTGTTTGGAACATTCAACATCACTAATTGCAATTGGAATATTTAATTGTTGTAGCATTTTCCTATTGTGTAAAGAAACCAAGCTATTTGTTGGGAATAAGTGGATAGCCTCATCAAACTCTTGGTTTTACTTGGATACAACCATGGCTTTTGTTCGATTCAGAATAATTTTCCAATCAGTTTGGGATGCCTAGAAATTTCTAATATTTATAGGCAACGTACAAAATTGTTGTGATTCAGATTGTCCATGCTAGTGAAACATACTGTCAAGCATGACAACAATGTTAAAAGTATTCCAAAGTGCTAGCAATATGGGGGTATGTGCAAGATCATGATGGGCCAAAAAGTGGCGATACGTAAGTGATATGATGGCCCATGTGGCTGACGAATTTTTTTTACCTAAAATTGATGAAACAAAAAGGATTTTTTAAGGAGATTCTCAGCTTTCCACCAATATAAATTGTGTTTTACTTGAAATTTAATAAATAATTATTATTCATTTTCTATTTGAATTACGACTAAAGTCCTGATTGATAGGCTGATTGAAAAGCATCTATAGCTTTTAAATGGTATAACATTTTTTGAATTTGAAACATGCATCACATTATATGCTTTACATACTATAGGATTTTTTTAAAAATGAATTTTATGAATTTTTAACCAAGTTAAGGTGGTTAGACATACGAGTTTTAATATTTTTTAAAAGTTGTAACTAAAAAATTACAATTAATTATTTACTTGGAAAAAATTACAAAAAAATATGCATCACATTGGGACATGAGTCCTCTACTTTTATCTAAAATATTATAAAAAAATATTATCATTTTATTGTGGTTAGGGTGGTCAGATAGACAGTTACTTCTTATTTTTTCCCTGAAATTTAAGTACTACTGCATTGAAATTTCAAATTTTCACCAAATAGATTTTTCTTTTAAATAAACCTAGTAGTTTAGAAACTACATTCAATTTTCTACAGATTCTATTCTTACATATTTTTGAAATAATATAGATAACTTAGTCAAATTTTTATGTCAAGTTGCCTAACTCTGATTTTTCTAAAAAATTTGCCACTTAAGGGCCTATTTTTTGCTTGATGATCCTACACATACCCATAGACTGAGAACTATAAATAGGCTTTTCCATAACAAAGGGTATTTGTTCCAAGTTAACCATGAATATAATAGAAACACCACCAAATGGCTGCAAATGTCTTCCAAGGAATGCTTGCCACAATCAACTATCTATTTTTAGCAACTTGGGACCCAAGAAACTCATTTCATCAATTAGTATATGCTTAATATGTTTGAAGTCTTCTTGAAATATGTTCAATGGTTGTCCTTTCAATGGATTCATATCTTTTGTTGGTATTTAAAGAGCACTATGCACTATGGAGGCATGAACATTGTAAGAAACAACACCCGTTGGTGCCAAAACAGTCAAAGGGTTCATTTTTTGACTCAACGATCGATTTAGTGCTCTTCGTATCTTGTCGATCAAGAATGATTTATCTATGCCAATGGTTCCTTGAATGATCACATGAGGCTGAGGGTATGAGGGTGGGCCAAGGTGGTGTTGTTCAATGATTCTTAAAGCAAGCTCATGTCTAGGAGATTGTTGATGGGAAAGGGTTGACATTACAAAGGAGGGAATGGTGTCTTCAGTTGTATGAAATTTATTTGTTGAAACAAACTGTTCAACAATGCTATGAATATTATCTAGAACATGGTGGCTATCCCATCTATGGTGCAGGTCAAAGTCTCACTATCCCAAGAGTTGTAGCTAGTCAAAACAAACATTGTTGGTGGCACCAAGTTGAGAGAGAAACTCCCATTCATATTGTTCTATATGCAGTAGAGAATGTACATCATCAGTGTCGCTATGACTACCCTCCCCATTGGAAGGGGGTTAGTAACTCTAGATTCACATGCCAAGCGACATAGCTAGTACCACAAAGTAGCCTCCAATTTTGTGTTATGGTTTCCCTTGTAAGCCCTATGTCAACTTCAATATTTTGAAAAGGTTTGTATAGCAATAATTTTGATCAAAAAAATGTCTTATAGGCATCACTTTGTTCCAGGGGGATGGTATTGAAAAGTGAGTAAACAATGATGACAGGAGGTTGTGGCCAAGTACACCAGGATAGGCCTTTGCAATTTTTCTCATATGTATAGAGTTGTGTAGAATGAATAAGGGATATTGCCTCCATTTGAGGTGGTATTTGCATGTAGGAATGAATATAAGCACCAAAAAGCTCATCACCACCATCAACTATTTTCAACTAATGGAATGTCTACCTACTAGCATTTAAAGACAAGAAATGCCCACTTGAGATGACAATGGGAAACTTTTGCAACATATGGAATATTTCTTGTGCACCAATGTCATGATCAACAACCAAATTCATCATAAAGTTTTGGTATGCAAGCAATGCTTTATCTCTAGATGAATTTGTATTTGCAAGCCTTTGCAAGATATCAATGTAGTTTTCAAACTATTTCTCAAACTTTGATGCATATTTGGAAATGTAGTCTAGGAAAATTTGTCTAGACAATACTAGCTAGCAATCAACATTTGCTCACCAAATTGCAAGCATCTTATGGTTGTGGATATTAACACACTCATCATTTCTTTTTGGTTTGTATGATTTGTTTAATTCATTCTCAATTGTCAATGTCAAAGATGGTTGTATATTACATGGAGCTTTGTAGTGGCATTGTAATTGTTGGCCTTTTTTCTTCAAGCAAGTGTATTGAATGCACTTGGTATGCCTTTGGACTATGTTTAACAATTGTTCATAGTGCACCATTGGATCCATAGAATAAATTTGAATAGTATTAAGCAAGCATTGGTCATCCAAGCCAAAGTGGTGGGTCCTTGATATCAACTACTCTTGGGCACAAGGGTTCCATGCTGAAACATAGAGATCAAAGAATTCTTTTGCTTGTTGAAGCTCATGTGGGTTGGACCAATCAAGCATGTCCATGTTTGGGACATTTGGGAGCCACAAGAAACCATGTACATGTGCTGACCCGTAATGTTTCCACTCATACCTTTACCAATAGTCCCTTGTGTCCAAAAGTCTCTATATAACCTCTTCACAAAAAATAGTGAATCATAGGTGCATGTACAAGGCTATTATGTGTGGGTTCTACACAATGTTCTCTGTGAACTATCTTTAGGAGTATGTAAAATCAAATAGGGTATGAGTTTCAATCACCCTATTCATATCAGGCCATTTTGTATCTACAGATCTCAAAGTGAAGAAAGAGTCAATGTACTAACCTAGTGGATCATTGTTGCAAGCTCTTGTCAGCTCTTGGCCCAATATGAGTGAGTTCCTTGGAAGGATTCACCAAAGCAAACAATTTGGTTCTCTATTTGGGTATCTAGGGCATCTCGAAGCAATTTCTATAAAGCAGGGATTGACTTTGGGATTCTTTCCTCCAAGTTTTTTTCATAGAAAAAGATGTTGATTGTTGGCTTTGATGTATCATTATCAAATTATAAATGTAATATCAAAATCTAACATGCCTCCCAAATCTATTATCACAATATCTCATCAAGTGCAAGACATATTCATGTAGGTGAATCTATATTGTTCTCGATTGTAGTGGCATTGCCATGCCAGTGGGGAACAACGTTGGAAAAGCCATACTTAATAACCCTTATGTATTATATTCATTAATAGGGCTAGAATTTATTTCAGGCCAATGTAAGATATTTTGAGTAGTGTCTTTAATTTGTGAGGCATCTCTAATTTCCTACAATTATCAAGGAGCATTGGGCATCAACAAAATAAATGATGACGAGTCTTGAAGGTCAACTTCCTCATCAACATCAATTTCTATAGTTGTTGTTGGTTCATTTGGGCCATGCCTCGGTTCTTCCATTATGTGCAAGAGATCAGAGATGTTAGTACTTGTAGAAGGAAATATATTTAAAGCATCACAATCTATTGCAACATCACTATAGTATGGGTCATTCTCAATTTTATAGATTGATGTAGCCATGACATTGTGTTTGTCAACATAGCAATCATAGTTTGTCCCTTGCATGCCTATTCTTCACACAATCACAACTTCAAGATCAAGCAGTTGATGTGGAAACAAAGGTCCAATCCCCATGATGTCTTTTGGGAAGCTTATAGTATGGCCACTATATTTGTATTGGCATCCTCTAGCATAGGTTACTTGTAAAATTGGAGCAACTCTGGCTATAAGCATTTCTTCAACTTGAGTAAGCTTTGCAAGGATGGCTGGCTGTGGCCCTGAATCCATTTTTTTGTCAAGCTATATCTATGGAAACCTTTTTTAGAGGCACAACACACGTAGGAAATGCTAGCACTAGAGGGCTGGACTCTCATGCCAACATAGCTCTCATTGCAAATAGAAAAAAATTCAATTCAGACAATGCATCAATGTGTCAGCGAAAGGATTGCATTGCTATGTAGAAAGGTTCACCAAACATACTATCTGGGGGTTGGGCTGCCAAGGATGCAACTAGAAAGGAATTCCCAACAAGGGTTTGTGATAGCGTACATCTAGGTGGTGTAGATGCAAATTCACAGCGATGAGTGTGGTTCAACAACAACGGGGTGGAAGTTGAGGGGAAGGAATAGTGAGGAAATGTTATTGGTGAGCTTGATTCCAATACCAGTGTGCCTTGTTGAGCATGTGCTAGCAATCCAGTTAGGTCTAGAGCAAATCTCTATTGCAAGTACTTGGCTTGCCAACTTGTGCAAATCCATTCTTTGTGGCATGCATAATAAAGCTATTTTCTTTTTCACTTTGCTGCCTTTCTATGCTCCATGCTTGATGTGGTATTCAAACTTGTAGAAGGCTGTGATTCCTATAGTAATAATAATATTAACAACACAATAAAATTCTTGCAAACACTGAGTTTAAGGTAAATGGCATAACTATAATGATCAACCTAACTGAATATGTAACAAACTAGCCAAACGCACATAGCAATGATATTTATTCATAATTGTACGTATTCATATGCATTGTATTTAAAAGTGCTTTCAAACGCCAAATAAAAATCAAAAATGCAAGTAATCATTCTGATTGGGGCAATGGCTAACTCAAAAGTAAATCCATTGATTGCATTACTAAATTTACATATGGATAGGAATTAATGGTAACACCATGCATTGAGAAGACTTCTTTTCAAGAGAGCATTATTAGTGTTAAACCATGTCACATATACTAGTAATTTGTGAAGTATAATATGATACATAGTTTAATACTTAAATACTCTTCTAGAAAAGAAGTCTCCTCAATGGTATTAGGTCAACTATCTCTGCAAATTTCTACCATGCAATCAAACATGAAATGAATGTTGCTCATTATTGCAAATATAGCACCTTCCATTCTGATGGTTACTTTTTGAGCCTATAGAGCATGAGAATTGACATTATGCATTACATGAATATATGAAAATTTCTTGCCTGCAGATGCAATTTAACCATGGTGCAAGGGAGTGAAAATTTAGAAGGGGGAAAATCCACGTGCAAAAAAAAACTTTTCTCTATAGTCACTTATTGGCAACAAGAAAAATAAATAAATATGGAAATGTGTCTGCAAATGTATATATGCATATGCAATGTGTTCAATTCAAAGCGTCATGAATGGAAAGTATGATGCACTCTTTAAAGAAGGTTGTACTACTGTTGTTTCCTATCAGTATGCATTGTACCTTCCTTTGTGACACTCTCCATCCAAAATAACTACAAATTTTCATTATACATGCATATATACATATAAATATACATATACATATAGTAGAATGAAGAAAACAATTTCCAACAATTTAAGAGTTTTTCCAATTGGAAATATAAGAGGATGAATATGCCAGCTAAGAAAGGAACAATGCAATCAATCAATGGCTAGGAAATGAAAAATGAAACAAACCAAAAGAATACTCTCTCTCCACTCTACAGTTATTACCAAGACATCACAATCAGCAATATACATTGGATGCATATCTAGCAATTTTCTAGCTATAAATATATAAAACATTGTAGAAAAGTTTAAAAATTTGGAAATTACAAACTTGTACATTCACAAATAATTTCTTGCAATAGTGATCCATCAACAACAACCAAAGCATGTGCATATGTAAATGCACCTAAAAATGTAGCTATAGATCTGAAATGTTTTCAATGGAGACTATAATAGATGGAAACTACAATGTACACTTTAAAGAAGAGTGTAACATCACAGATTCCATGGTTGTGCATTGTACCTTCAATTATTCCAATCTCAATCCATAAAAGCTTTAGGTTTTCCTTTTCACATGCATATGTACATACAAATAGACATATACATATGCATATACAAATATACATAGCCAAACAACAAATAGCAAATATGAAATAGAAAACAAGAAAACAAGACCTACATTCCACCCTACCATATTGGGTCATGAAGCCCCATGGACTCTCACCAAACCCCCAAGAAAGAATATAGATTTTCCATCACTTTTATCAATGGTGGAAGCAATCCTTCTAATCACACATACTAGACATTTTATGATTGCAAAGAATCCTTTTGTGAGCCTTTAAGAAATAATGAACAAAAAATAGCAAATATGAAATGGAAAAAAAAAAGAAAAGGCTTGCTCTCCACCCTACCATATTGGGTCATGAATCCCATGGGCTCTCACCAAACTCCCAAGAAAGAACATAGATTTCCCATCAATTCTATCTATGGTGGAAGCAATCTCTCTTATCACACAAGAAAATCACAATCAGCAATATACATCAGATCAATGGAGAGTGTAAAGAATGGAAAGTACATTGTACACTTTTAAGAAGAGTGTAACATCATAGCTTCCATGGTTGTGCATCATACCTTCATTCATTCCAATCTCCATCCATAAAATATTCATGGTTTCCATTGCACATGCATATATACATACACATGTATACATATACATATACAAATATGCACAGCCAAACAACAAATAGCAAATATGAAATAAAAAACAAGAAAACAAGGCCTACTCTCCACCCTACCATATTGGGTCATGAAGCTCCATGGGCTCTTACCAAACCCCCAAGCAAGAATATATATTTTCCATCACTTTTATCAATGGTGGAAGCAATCCTTCTGATCAGATATTCCAAACATTCTATGATTGCAACAATACCTTTTGTGAGCCTTTCAGAAATAATGAACAACAAATACCAAATATGAAATGGAAAACAACAATTTAGAAGGCCTACTCTCCACCCTACCATATTGGATCATGAAGCCCCATGGGCTCTCACCAAACCCCCGTGCAAAAAAATAGATTGACCATCACTTCTATTTATGGTGGAAGCAATCTCTCTCATAACACAAGAACAAGCTTAACAAATATGCCAACAAATACAATCCAACATCATTGATTGGATGCATATAGAGGGACTTGTTGTTTGGGAATATACATACTAAAGAAGTATATGTAGAAATGTACATGTATGTCATTACATGTAGAAAATATATATATATATATGAATGAGAACTTATAGATATAGACACACAATGATACATTTGTTGGAAAGGGAAAGGAAACTTCAACCTTCAAAGAAGCTCACAATCTTGGCTCTCAGCTATCAAATGAGCTAAAGTTAGAGAAGAACACCCAACAATGCCTGATTGAAATTTGAAAATGATTTCATTATCTCTACTCATGTTTTTCAATAGTAGATATTGTCACAACCATTACCACCACGTGGAGACCACACAAAAATAAATGTTGATGCCAAGAGGGTTAGCTTTTGTGAAGGTGCAATTCCAACAAACTGCTATGAATTTTTTTCTAAAACTGGCAACAACATATTTTATATTTTTTGCATGGTCCAATGACTCCAAAAGCAATACAAAAGTGTTGGTAATGGCACTAATAATCAGACTGATGCACAATGTATGTGCCATATGTAAATATATCTATCTATGCAAAGGAAGCACCAAGATGTGCATACAACAAGAACTATTTTAACTGTGATTCTTTCTCTTTGATGGTTTTTTTTGTCTAGCTGGCTGTTGAAACAAATATTGTTTGATTTATGACATTAGCTTTCTATCTATTCCTACAATGCAGGAAAATAGTTAATTTTACACAAGTTACATATGATTGCATTAGATATTGTTGATTATTGTTCTTTGGAATGGAACAAAATAGTCAGTCCTATACACTTTGTGTTAGGTTCCATTGGGAATTGTTTATTATAGTTCTATGTCTTAAGCTATATTGTTTCATTTTGGAGAAGGTGTTGTTGAAAAGGTTGTACTGTTTCAATTTTCTAGCAAGTTGTATTGAGAAAGGAGTGTTTTCTTGTATGGCTTTGTTATTGTCAATTTTTTATGGGTTTCTCTTTAATTGTTTGCAAATTGTTTGCTATATTGTTCCTTTCTCCATCTGGGTCGCTAGGGGAAACCAACACTGTTTGATTTATGGCTTTCATTTTCTGGCTATAGTTGGAACAAAATAAAATAATTGATGTTGTTGATTCTATACACATCCATATATATGCATATATATATACAAAAATCACCATATATGCAAACACGCACACATATATATATGCACATATATACATATATAGATACATATATATATATATATATACACAAACACATATATATACACATATATATATAAATACATACATACATATACATATATATATGTATATATACATACATACATTCATATACATACATACATACATATATATGCACAAAAATATACACACAGACACGTGTATATATATATATAGACACAGACACATATATATATATTGTTTGAATTTCCCTCGAGACATTGTATGCAAAAGGCTATATTGTTTGTCAAAAATAATATTATCTCATTTATGCTTGGCATTTTCTGGCTATTCTAATTTTGAGAAGATGTAACTGAGAAAAGACTATATTATCTATGAAGACAACTATTATTTGGTTTAAGGTTCACACTTTGTGTGTATGATTTTGCATGGGTTCCTAGCTACCATTTGT
This sequence comes from Sequoia sempervirens, assembly GCA_007258455.2. Lineage (NCBI taxonomy): Eukaryota > Viridiplantae > Streptophyta > Pinopsida > Cupressales > Cupressaceae > Sequoia > Sequoia sempervirens. The sequence continues at coordinate 150,681,860 of VDFB02026320.1, forward strand.
TTGTGCTCCATGGGTTTCTCCATCTAGGGTGGTCTTAAAACTAAAATTATACTACTTTCTTAACAAAATATTGTCACAAATAGTAACAATATAGCCTTCTTAACAACACAATCTAGAAAATTATCAATCAGAAGCCCATGAAAAAATAAACTTGTATGTGAACAAAAGCTTATTCAAAATTGATTCTCAACAAAATACCATCACAAATAGAAACAATATAACCCTCTCAAGAGCACCCTGTTGAAAATTAGCAATGAAAATGCATCAAAAAATATGCTTGTTTCTAAACAAAACCTTTTCACAAATTGAAACAATATAGCCCTTTCAATAGCACTTTATCAAAAATAATACAATATAGCAAGCACATTCACCAAAATTACATAGCCAATAAATGCACTTGCACCTTCACACAAGCTTTCCCTTCTCACTCATGGCCACCTTGAAGAACAACATAAACCTAGATAATGACACCCAACAATGTGTTTTAAAAAATTGCACAGACATTCATTTTGTTGTCCGAGGACTTTTAAGATAGATGATACTTGCACCATAACCACTATAAGGAAACCATACAAAAATTAATGTTGATGCCTTTTTGCTGGCCTCCTCTATCATTGTGCCAAATGTTATTTTTTTTTCTTTAAGAAAGGCTATCCACTAGATTCTTGAAGGCACTGGAGGGATAAAAACTGATGGAAATTCCAATCAAAGTTCACTAGAATGGGAGGACAACTTTCCACCTTTTCACTACCACCACAAGGGTAGAAAAAAAAAAGACACAAAAGAATTCTAACTAGAGTTCATACAAATAGCCAATAAGATTTCAACATACTATCTCATTATAATTTCCATTTGACAGGGTAGATGAACCACACCATCTACACTTGTTAATATATCTACTTGTGGACATAGTTCTATGTATGTGTACATTTACGTATGTATCTAGATAAATATACATGCATGCAGTTGAAATATCATTGCGCATAAAATTTTCTACTACAGATATGTGTAGATATATGTATGTCTATTGGATATCTATGTGTATATCCATGCAGCATAGAATATCTTAATAGAGTTTTGTGTAGATATATATGTCTATCATGTATTTGTGTATGTTAGTACCTACCAAGTGTTTTTGCTACTTCTTTGCGATCTCTATTGATAGTATCATGATGGATATGGATGTCATACGATACTTGGATATAATGTTTGTTATGTATTCCATGCAGTTCAATCCAGAAACCACCGCCGAACAATGCTTTATTGACAATACCCTAGACTGCTCAAGTAGTTTGGTGTGTTTTAAATCCAAAGTATTGTTGCAACTATTCCCAAAGTATGCAACACATACATGAAACCTTTGCGACATTGTTCTATTAATGGTGTGCATCTTGTGGCATGCTAATTTGGGTAGGAGGTGGCAGATGGGTTATAACTTTGGCTAGGATATTTTTTCCAACCTCCATTTTTTTAACCTTCCAATGGTTGTACAAAAGGTTGCGGAGGTAGTTATTGGCTTCCTTTCGAATAGGGTAGGACATTCCCTATCACATGGGTAGAGGGGGCTAGCAAAACTAAAAATTGGTTCGTATGAAGATTAATTGTTCTATGTTGTGCATGCACTGGGAATGGTTCTAGTAGCACCTGCTATTTAACAACTCGAGGAACACAAAAAATGACTAGGAAATATCCATAAGGAATTCTTTGCTATGATTTTGTTGCTATACACATTATCAGATCCATGAGAAAGCATGCCACACTTCTAGCAGAGTGCAAGATTGATCAACCTTTGTGCAGCTCCTACAAAGCTAGGTAGAGGTTATCTTTTTTTTTTGCATGGGTTGATGGTTACAAAACAAAATAAAAGTGTTTCCTATGGGGTATGTGCAGGATCATGATGGACCAAAAAGTGGCGATATGATGGGTATGTGGCTAACGAATTTTTTTCTACCAAAAATTGATGAAACAAAAGGGTTTTAAAGGAGGTTCTCAACTTTCTACCAATATAAATTATGCTTTACTTGAATTTAATAAATAATTATTATTTATTTTCTATTTAAATTATGACTAAAGTCCTAATGGATAGGTTGATTGAAAAACATCTATAGCTTTCAAGCGATATCACATTTTTGAATCCAAAACATGTGTCACATTCTATGATTCACATACTATAGGATTAAAAAATAAAAATTGAATTTCATGAAGTTTTGACCAAGTTAAGGTGGTCAGACATATGAGTTTTTAAATTTTTTAAAAGTTGTAATAAAAAATTCATAATTAATTATTGACTTGGAAAAAAATCACAAAAAAATATGCATCACATCAGGACATGAGTCCTCTACTTATATCTAAATCTTATAAAAAAAATATTATCATTTTATTGTGGTTAGTGTTGGTGTAATTAATTATTAATTATAGTTTGCATAAGTTTACTTAGGCATATTCAATTTCTAAGTTATAGGTTCTTATCTTTATCTTATTGAGCTATCTTGTTGCTCAAGATAAGATTAGGTTTATGCATCTTTTCTTTTATAAAGAAAATTATCTCTTGTAATTATTGTCCTTCGAATAATAATTATTTGCACATCTTCTTGCAAATCTCTGCTTTTTCATTTTTCTCTTCTGTGGAAGGTGATTTTTCTGGTTTGCAATCAAATCTTGGTTTCTAACATGGTATCAGAGCCTTGATTTACAACCCCTTAGCTTTTTTGGAGGAATACAATGCAAAGCTCATTTGAGGTCCCTCGGCAGTGTCTTGGATCAGATTGGGGTTTTTCGTTGGATTTAGAGCGCTACAAAAAGTCAAAAATGGCTTTTATTTTATTCATTTTCATCACTTTTTTCCAGATATGTGAGGGTTTCAAGCTTAGTGAGTTTTCTAATAGATCTGGGGGTCGCCTGATTTTTGAAGCACTTTGGGCCCAAACAGACCTCGCTGTTGCATTCACAGTGCCCAAAAACCCCTATTTTCATATAAATTTTGTCTGATTTGGGAAAATCCATCTAGAGAGGCAAAAAAAATTTGCAGGGAGGCTCTATGGCCTCCCCAGCATGCATTCTGAGGAATTTTTTTTGAAAATTTTCAAAAAAAATAATCAAAAAATACACAGAAAATCCTACGCCACCAATTTTAAAGCTCCCTGCTGCCACCACTCCTCCCAGCGGCCACCGTCCCATTGTCGGGCGGCTGCTCCTACCAGGCCGCACTGCTTCTTAGCCAGTCCACTAGTCCATAGCCCCCATGGACTTATTCTACCCGGCGATGGTCACTTCAGTGACTAGGAGCCCCAGATTAGCCCCTGCCACACACGACCAGCCACCAATGCTAGTCATATCTATGATCATGGGCTCCGCCCAACCCCCATATGTGCCAGCCAGCTCCTATGGTGGTCATGTAGGTGACCAGGGGCTTCAGCCCAACTCCCCCCCTGGTCTTGCATGTGACCAGGGGCCAAATTTTTTTTAGCCCTTGAGGGCTTCTGGGGGCCAAATCGGACGTTTTTGGACAACTTTCATAGAAATGGGCGTAACTCGGGCATATGGTGTCCTTTTTTACCAAGCGAGATATTGTCGAAAAGCTGCTTTGATGCTCTACCCAATGGTTCATGTGTGATTTTCTGGTTTTTCATTTTTGATACTTTTTCAGCCTCGAAAGTCAGATGTTTCCGTTTTCACTCCAGAAAGCATATATTTTGACTCGCTTATCCGTTTTTCACGATTTTCGTGGCTTTGGAATGTTGGTTTTGGAATCTATGCAGATTTGAGGTCATTTATAGAATATGTGTACCTTATTTTATGCATGCATTCATTTTTATTTTGTGCACTAAGTTTTCATTTTCACTTATGTTTCTATAGTTTTGCATTCTCTCCTTCTACAATCATTAGGTATTGTAATAACGAACTGATATAAAGTTCCATTGAGGGGGGTTCTTGCATCCATCTTTCATATTGGTGACAACTCAAATGAGTTTTTCATGTTTCCTGTTGTCCCCTTTTAGCTTCTTTCTTGCTTAGCTAGACACATTGTTGGTTTGCTTCGGTTCACACTTCACAGTGGGATTTTATAGTTCTTAATCTGCATTGGTTCAAATCTTTCTCATTTGAGGGCCATGTTTTTATGGTTAATGTTCCAGAATCTTGATGGTACTCGTCCTATGAAAAATTTTAGTTTCAATTTGGCATTGGCTTTGAGAGACACAACTTCCATATTTTTTCATGATTATGGGTCCTTTCATCCTTTCATCTATTGTTGCTTACAGATTCTAGGGTTGATCCAATATGTGAATTTCCAGTGTTCCTTGGCATCGGGTCTGTTGTTGCATTTGTGATTCTGATATGGTATTTTGTTAAAAGAAGTATCTTTCCTTGCTTGTTGGATTTGGGGTTCCAGTGTTACTTCATCAGAGTTCTTCTAGTGCTTCTTCGTAGCAATTCATCTCTTTGAGGGGGGGTTTTTCCCACTAGGTTTTCTCTCTCTTTGCATTTGTACATGAGTAGCTGATCAGGCTTTGTTTCTGGGACTCATACTTGCACAATAATTTTGCTTCTCCCTAAGTTGCACTTATGGGGGGGTGTTGGTGTAATTAATTATTAATTACACTTTGCATAAGTTTACTTAGGCATATTTAATTCTTAAGTTATAGGTTCTTATCTTTATCTTATTGAGCTATCTTGTTTCTCAAGATAAGATTAGGTTTATGCATCTTTGCTTTTATAAAGAAAATTATCTCTTGTAATTATTGTACTTTGAATAATAATTATTTGCACATCTTCTTGCAAATCTCTACTTTTTCATTTTTCTCTTCTGTGGAAGGTGATTTTTCTGGTTTGCAATCAGATCTTGGTTTCTAATAGTTAGAGTGGTCAGACAGACACCTACTTATTTTTTCCTTGAAATTTAAGTACTACTACATTGAAATTTTAAATTTTTGCCAAATAGATTTTTATTTTTAATAAACCTTGTAGTTTAGAAACTAAATTCAATTTGCTACAGATTCTATTCATACATATTTTGAAATAATATAGATAACTTATTCAAATTTTTGCATCAACTTTTCTAACTCTAATTTTTTGAATGTTTTGCCACTTAAGGGCCTATTTTTCCATGATGATCTTGCACATACCATGTGATAACACACAATTTTCTCAACAAAAGCTTATGAAAAAATGAAACAACATAGCCTTCCCAACAACACCTTCCTAGAAATTAATAGTAGCAAACCCATCCCAAAATACAGTGATATATATGTATTTACACACACACACATATACATATATACATATTTACAAAAAAAAAACCACATATATAGACACACACACACACACACACACACACTCACACACACAAACACACACACACACACACACACACACATACACACACACACACACACACACACACACACACATATACATACATACATATACATATACATATATTGGAAATTTTTCAACAAGGCGTTGTTTGGGGTCATTTTGTTGCTATATCTGATGTGAAAGCCATGAGCAATGAGGGTAAGCTTCTATGAGAATGCAAGATGAATTAATATTTGTGCAAATTCTACGAAGGTGGTTGCACATTCGTGTTTTTTGAATGGGTGGATGGTTACAAATGCAAAAGAAAAGTGTCACCAATGATAATATTTTGTCGATTTCTAGGCAAGAAAGATAGTGAGAAGAGGTGTGTTTGAAGCAAGTGGGAAGAGCTCCATGTTAAAGAAACCCTTGGTGGTTTTGTTTGATTTGTGGTTTGTGCACTAGCCTAGGCTATATTGCTTGATTTTCCATAAGGTACTATTGATTGTTTCAAATATCTTGTCTCATCTATTGTTTTGATTTTGTGTCTATCATTTTGCATGGATTTATATGTGTGTGTGTGTGTGTATGTGCAAATCTTATGGCTACATGGATACCATAAATGACTAAGGAGGGCATGCTTCTGTGGAGGTGCAAGTGCATCAACTGGCTGTGCAATTTTTGTGAAGCTTGTTGGAGACAATCCTATGCTTTTTGCATGCATTCACGGTCGCAAAAGGTCTAGGTTGTGGAAATTCTTGTATATATATGTATATGTGTGTATATATATCTATCTACACCCTTACCATACACCCTTACCAACATTATTTTATTTGTGGTTCACAATCTATGCCAAGCTATATTGCTTGATTTGCGAGAAGCTGATATTGATTGTTTGAAATCTTGATAAGCTATTGCTCACAAAATACTATATAGTTTCTAAGTACATAATATCACCTCATTTATGGTTTGCAATTTGTGTCTATCATTTTCCATGTATTTGAGGCTGACAATTTTTGTGTGTTTTTGTTTATAGTATCCATGTTCTAGCTATGTTTATAGGGTTGGAGAAAGAATGCATACTATAGAGAGCTAGTGAGAAGGGGTGTGTTTGAACCAAGTGAAAAGATTTGCATACTAGTAATATCACTTGCCACATTGTTTCATTTGTGGTCTGTGGTTTTTGGAATCCTATATTGTTTAATCTGTAATAGGGCACTATTAATTACTTCAAATTTTGATAAGCTAGAGAAATAAGTAGATTTTTTGGATGGGCTTGTCACTGTTAGCTTTCAGCAAGGTACTATTGAGAAGGCTATATTGTATGAATTTTTTTGATGGGGTTTTGTTGAGGCATGAATAAATTTCAACTCGAATTTCTTTCCATGACTCTTTGTGGGTTTTTGTTTATGGCTTCTGTTTTGTGGCTATATTTTGAATCTAATATAATTTTCCATGTTATGTAGTGTTTTTGGTTGCTCTTCTGTATCTTGGGTTATATTGTCTCATCCTCAAAAAGGTTGTCATTAAGAAGTCTTCCAATTCTCCTTAAGGTGCTATATTTGTTGGTTTTTTTTTGTGGTTATGGTTGCAATGGAATAAAATAGTTAATTCTATAGACTTTGTGCTAGATTGCATTGGGAATTCTTGATTATTGTTCTCTTTCTTTAGTTGTATGGTTTAATTTTTGAGAAGTTGTTGTTGAAAAGGCTCTACTATGTCTATCTTCAATGATGTTCCATTGATACAATAGTATATTTTTGAATGGGTTTGTTACCATCAATTTTTTGTGGATTTCACTTTAAGGTCTATGTTTTTTTGGCTATGGATTTCCACTAATTTGTAATAGTGTATTTCTTTTGTTTTGTACCTTTCCATGAGGGGGATATTTTTCATTCCAACATCGCTTGATTTGTCACTTCCATTATGCAGGGATGGTTGCAATAGAGTGAAATAGTCAATGCTATACAATTTATGTTTGATTGAATCAACAACTAGGAATAGGTTTCCTAGTATGATTTTTCATTTGATGCTAGCATTAATTAAAATGGTGGACAATATATTCTCCCTATGTGCAGATACATATATTTTTCATTATGGCTTCAGACAATATTCATACACACTAATACCTATGTTTATTTGTATTTCTACATTTTCCAAATGGCTAGCTATATTACAAGTCTCATATACAATATTTATGCCACTCTTCATGTAACTCTAACAACTCACATGCAAGTGGCATCGATATCCCCTATTTGTGTGAACTTTGGTTAGAATTTTTGACAACCTTACCATCTTCTAAAACTACTCATGCAGGGGGGTCCGGTTCGAATAGAGTTAGTTGATATCTTTTCATTTTTAAATAAAAAGGATTTTTTGTGCCAATAGACAAGGCTAGAAAAATTAAACACTAGTTGAAATCAAGACTAATTTGTATATGGTTCTTATTCAATCCCTATGGTTCAAGACCAATAAAATAGTCAATGTCCTCATTGAAGGATAGTTGTTACCTGTCTAGACCCCAATAAGGGTTTGTTACAATGGAAGGTTGTATATCAACTGCCCTTGAGATCATACAAAAATAGCCAGCAATAGGCCATTGTGAAGGACATGAACTATTTTATCACTTTGAAACCATGCCCATGGGATAGGAACCACAGATGAAATAGGAATCACCATTAACTTATGAAATGAAAAAACATATCAAGAAAGAAATATGAATATTGTTTGCATCTGATTCCACATACATACGAATGAATAATGTGTGTCTCTAATTTCACAAACATACATATCTGCAACACATACAGATGGTGCCTATATCTAATTTGACATACACACATATTGACAGTGGAGGAAATAGGAATAAAACACTACAAAAGATAAATATATTTTTTTCCATGCATATATCTCTAAGGAATAGACCCATACATATACATGCAACACATGGAATAGATGTATTTGGAGTTGCAAAACAAATTCCACATTGTTGTTTCTGTCTCAAAAGTTAGTTGACTCAACATATATGGACTTTCAAAAAATCAGCATTCTAAAGTCAACAAAGCAACTAGACACTCTATGCCATTTCCAAAAAGGAATTGTTGACTGCAGGTCTATAGCCCCAAATTATAACCAAAGAGAGAGGATGATATCAAAAAATACCTTGCAGAGTACAATAAGGTCGGAAAACTCCTAGCTTGCTAGCAACCCTTCCATATGATAACTTTTCTAGTGGTCAGGAGAAAGGTGGCAGAGGTGGCTAGCACACGCTGGGAAGCTATAGAAAAACTATCAACAATGCCTTGTAGAAAACAACATAAACTGTATAGTGTTGCAAACAAAGCCAAACACTTCAATGACACAATCATGATTTCAACAAAGACATATAAAGTAATTTTTCAATCCGTCACCAATCAATAGATGCAACGGCTATCAACAAGTCTATAATTGCCACTAGATAGTGCATAGGAAATATTGCAACAAAAAGAAAGCTATATGTAACTCGACTAAAAAGGAACACACACAAATAGATAAACATAGGCTACTCCCAAAAAGCTAGGAAACAAATATGTGAAAGACACATAAATACAACAAATATAAACAAGTCAGACTATACACCAGAAAGGATACAAATGCAAGAAAAACATGTTTATAGTTTGCTCAATACACATGGGAAATAATCAATATAGGTGGTAGGAACAAAGAATAAAGAAGGAACAGACTTACAGGATTGAGGCTTGACAGTTGGTGAGTAGCCTGGGGAGAGCTAGAGTCCACCGACATTATTGGAGTTGCTCTTTGTAAAAGACAGAGTTGCAATGCCGACAACTAGCCACAAATTCTATTGTGACAAGAATACAACAGCCAAAGATTCAAATAAAAAATCAAAAGCTAACAAGGTCCATTCTCAATTTTAAAATAGCAAACCTTTGCACATTCCAATTTTTTTTGTTGGCACATCTAGAATATAATCAAAAAAATAATATAAAAAATGTACATTTACAGATCTCTCCATAAATAATTTGAAAAAAAATCTATATTCCTTCAAGACAACCAACCTAGTACATACGTTTTCCACCAATGCGATCAATGGTGAAATCAATATTCCATATATCAACAAAAATAAAACATATCATTCCAAGAATTACCCAATGAAAAGTAACATAGCAATCATTATATATCAATATTGTTTCCATCCACTTTGACATACATACATATCTACACATAGGGGAGGAACAAATTTCTTATTCATGTCATTTGTTTTGTGGCCATTGTTCTAAATGGAATTCTTCATTGTTATACTCTAGCATATGCCACATCCTATCATTTTGAACAAAGTTCCATGAGAATGCTATATTGTTTCAATTTTAGATAAGGTGTTATTCACAAGAGGCTATATTATTTGCACATCTAGGGGGAACAAATTTTTGATTCATGCCTTTTGCTTTTTGACCATCATTCCAATATGTCATTCTTCATTGTTATACTCTAGCCTAGGCTACTTTTCATAATTTTCAACAAGGTGTCATGAGACTGCTATATTCTTTTGATTTCAGATAAGGTGTTGTCTAGAAAAGGTTGTATTGTTTGTTAATATCAATATTGTTGCCAAACTCAATAACGACTTGTTAGAATGATATCCTGTATCTTAAGTGTGACATGGAGGATCCATTTTACCATTGATAAAAGTGGTGGACAATGTATCTTGTCACTCAGGGGATTACTTTCAAGTTCTCCTTGCAATGGAGTAAAATATTCAATCTTATAGACATTCTTTTAGATTCCATTAGGCATCGTTGATTATGACTACTTTATAAGAATATTCTATGCATCTAATACCATACATGTATATTTATCCAGATAGTCTAAATGAAATAAGTTAGTATGATTCTCAAGAATGATTTTTTGGGTAATAACACTAACTATATAGTATTAACTATTTTATTATGCATTGCAAATGAAATTATATAGCCAAAGCTACAAAACAACAAATTGCATTGCATTATAGAAAACAACATAGACTATTTTAATATATCACAACCATTTGCACAAAACGGAAGCCATAAATGAGACAATATTAAATTTTCTTGTCCATATATTTGTATGTATATCAAAGTGTTTTGTGGGCATGTTTGCAATAGGATGAAATTGTTGAGCTTATGCAGTTTTTGTCCATTGTTATTGTATAGCTCAAGCTATATTGTGGTTTTCTCCATCTGCATCGCTATTGAAACCATAGCCCAGCCATAATACGACATTTAATAAACTAATTTGTTAAAAAAAACCTTTCAAAATGATGATAGTGACTACAAAACCAGTAACAATGGTCAAATTGACAATCAGATCCCAATGTACTCTATATTGATCATAATAAGCAATATTCATTTCACAACTGGCCAGAGTGGTCAACAATGTATATTATTTATGTTGCATTTTGAATAGGCTATAATATTTAATTTTTGATAGCGTCTTGTTGTAAATTCCAAGGTCTATCAATCTTTCCCAATGCTCCATCCACGAAATGCTACATTTCAAATACACATACATATATACATCTAGATATATATACATGTATACATACACATATATATAGGTGATCCTACAATAGTGGTTTACAATTTTTGGCCAAACTGGACACTGAAATTATTATTTTTAACTAAATCTTCAGATTGGGGCACCTATAGCAGATAAACTACGAGGAATTTTAAGATGATACAAACTAGACTCTCTCCACATTTTGTCTGTAGATTCTAAAAATATTTTTTCCAAAAATTTTGGAATCAGATTGCACTTCTTTTTCCATCTCCCACAAAAATTGGTTTTTTTCAGAAAACAACATTTTTAAAAAGTGATGCACACCGTATAACACATAACCTTTTTTCCTTGAAGGATAAAATTCTAATTCTTTCGAATTTAGATTTGTAACTCTAATATCCAGTGCTTCCACTTGGTTAGATAGTTTTTTATTGAATATTTTTTCTTTAATCAAGTTTCAAAGTCAAACAAATTACAATTCAAACATAGTGCGACCGTATAAAGCATAACTTTTATTGTATGTATCGAATTTTTTTTTTTTGTTGGGTGAAGGACTCCAATATCTGGTGAACTCGTAGTTTTCAAAAAAAAAAAATTGATAATTTTCTATTTTTCCAAATGTGCAGAATAGAGAACTTCATTTTCGGTGAGAAACCTATATTTAAGAAAACTTAAAAAACAAATAGATAATAAAACCAAAACATATTAAAATTAGATTCATTGGATAGCTCATTTTGAGGGCTACATGATACCAATTGGGTTTGTGAAGTCTCCTCCATTTTCATTTTCAAATCAAGCTTTGAAGTACAAAATTTTGGACAATTTTGGTGCCTGGGAGGGTGAAGGTGAAAAAAGGGTGGTTCGGCTGAACAGGTGTTTAGCCAAACCACATTAAAATACAATAAAAAAATGTATAATAAAGTGGTTTGATCAAACCTAGAAAATGGGTTCGGTCGAACCCCCTGACGTCGATCTTTGTTTTCCATTTTTTTAATAGTTGTATTTTATTCTTTTTATATTATAATATATAATATACTTATTATTACAATATATTATAATAATAATAATATACAATTATTAAAAATTATATATTATTATTATAATATATAATTATTATTAATATAATAATAATAGTATATAATTAAAAAGTAGAGGGGAGAGAGGGAGAGGGGGTAGGAGGGAGAGACTTGAGAGAGAGCGGGGGGAGTGGGAGAGAGATAAAGGGTAGGGGGTACAAGGATTTAGGGTTTAAGGGTTAAGGGTAGAGGGAGCTCGAGATAGAATTAGTGAGTGAGTGAGAGAGAGAGAGAGAGAGAGAGAGACACAAAAGAGGGTCTGTGGAGGGAGAGACTAGAGAGAGGGGGGAGGGGAGAGAGATAAACAAAGAGAAAAGCAAGGGTTTAGGTTTAACCTAGCTAAGGGCAGAGGGGAGAGGGAGAGGGGGTAGGAGGGAGATACTCTGAGAGAGAGATAAAGGGTAGGGGTACATGGCTTAGGTTTGAAGGGTTAAGAGTAGAGGGGAGAGAGGGAGAGGGGGTAGGAGGGAGAGACTTGAGAGAGAGAAGGGGGAGTGGGAGAGAGATAAAGAGTAGGGGGTAAAAGGGTTTAGGGTTTAAGGGTTAAGGGTAGATGGGAGAGAGGGAGTTCGAGATAGAATTAGTGAGTGAGTGAGAGATAGAGAGAGAATGGTTTAAGGTTTTAAGGCTATAGGGGAGCTCAAGATAGGAGTGAGTGAGTGATAGAGAGAGGGTTTAAGGGTTTAAGTCTTAAGGGTAGAGGGTAGAGGGGAGAGAGGGAGAGGGAGTAGGAGGGAGAGACTTGAGAGAGAGAGGGGGGAGTGGGAAATAGATAAAGGGTAGGGGGTACAAGGGTAGAGGGGAGAGAGGGAGAGGGGGTAGGAGGGAGAGACTTGAGAGAGAGGGGGGGGAGTGGGAGAGTGGGAGAGATATAAAGGGTAGAGGGTAGAAGGCTTTAGGGTATAAGGATCAAGAGTTAAGGGTAGAGGAGAGCTCGAGATAGAATTAGTGAGTGAGTGAGAGAGAGAGAGAGAAGGTTTAAGGCTTTACGGCTTTACGGTAGAGGGTAGAGGGGATCTAGAGATATATAGGAGTGAGAGAGAGAGAGAGAGATGAAGAGTGGGTCTAGGATGGAGAGACTAGAAAGAAAGGGGGGAGTGGGAGAGAGATAAAGGGTGGAGGGTACAAGGGTTTAGGGTTTAACCTAGTTAAGGGTAGAGGGGAGAGAGGGAGAGGGGTAGGAGGGAGAGACTTGTGAGAGAGAGAGAGGGGGGGTGAGTGAGTGAGGGTTTAAGTGTTTAAGGCTAGAGGGGAGCTCGAGATAGGAGTGAATGAGTGAGAGAGATAGAGGGTAGAGGGTACAAGGGTTTAGGGTTTAACCTAGTTAAGGGTAGAGGGGAGAGAGGGAGAGTGGGTAGGAGGGAGAGACTTGAGAGAGAGAGAGAGAGGGAGGGAGCGAGTGAGGGTTTAAGGGTTTAAGGCTAGAGGGTAGCTAAAGATACAAGGAGTGAACGAGTGAGAGAGATAGAGGGTAGAGGATATAAGGGTTTAGGGTTTAACTTGGTTAAAGGTAGAGGGGAGAGAGGGAGAGGGGGTAGGAGGGAGAGACTTGAGAGAGAGAGAGGGGGGAGTGGGTTAGAGATAAATAGTAGAGGGTACAAGGTTTTAGGTTTTATCCTGGTTAAGGGTAGAGGGAAGAGAGAGAGAGAGAGGAGGTGGGAGGGAGAGTTTTAAGAGAGAGAGGAGGGAGTGGGAGAGAGATAAAGGGTAGGGGGTACAAGGGTTTAGGGTTTAAGGGTTAAAGGTAGAGGGGAGAGAGGGAGAGGGGGTATGAGGGAGAGACTTGAGAGAGAGATGGGGGAGTGGAAGAGTGATAAAAGGTAGGGGGTACAAGGGTTTAGGGTGTGTGTAGGAGGGATAAACTTGAGGAGTGAGTGAGTGAGAGAGGGTTTAAGGATTTAAGGTTGAAGGGTAGAGGGTAGAGGGGAGAGAGGGAGAGGGGGTAGGAGGGAGAGACTTGAGAGAGAGGGGGGGAGTGGGACAGAGATAAAGGGTAGGGGTACAGTGGTTTAGGGTTTAAGGGTTAAGGGTAGAGGGGAGAGAGGGAGCTCAAGGGTACATTGATTTATGTTTTAAGTATGTGTGCAATAATTTTATAATTATATAATACTTAATTTTAAAATTTACATAATTTCCCATGGAAGAATTTGATGGAACAAATATAAGTTTTATATATAATTGTATAGAAGATTCTTGAACTTAATAATTCCATGAAACAAATATAAGTTATATATAATTGCATAATTGCTCATGGAAAATTTTGATGGAACAAATATAAGTTGTATATAATTGTATATAAGATTCTTGAACTTAAGAATTCCATGAAACAAATATAAGTTGTATATAATTAAATGTGAGAGATGATGCTATCAAAGATTCTTGATCTTAAGAATTCCATGGAACAAATATGTACATATAATTGTAATTTACTCAAAATGATTTACAGCTATGTATACGTTACTATAATTTCTCACTTGAACATGTATAGGGTTACAAGTGAACTTGAAAATCATGGATATAATCTAAGTCAAAGATTCTGGTTCAGCCTGTTCTTCAATAATATGTAGAATTTTTTGATGATCTTCACTACCTAGTCTCCATTTTCTTTGGCCATGTGCATGTGGAACTATGTGAAGATGTAGGGCAGTAGAAATTATCAAGTGACTATATTGATATACCTTGTTATCAGGTTGATAGTCAACAAAATGAATCTTGTGTTGAACAACTTTGACTTGTTTTAGATATGTCCCTTGCACTACAACAGAACCTACATGGTAAACATGAACGTACTTGGTAATACATATGAACATGTACACCATTTTTGTGCTCAATGTTTGTACAATATATATTTAATGTTTATAACAGTCATACGCGCACATGTGAACACAATGTATATATAATTTTCAATTCAAACTCACCTGTAGGAAATGACATTCCATCACTTGTTTCAGGTTGTGTTACCTTATTCCTCTCTTATGTGCAATGCAATAAATAATAGCTAACACCTTCGATGTTTCCAAGCTCTGCTATGACAACAAAAATATCTCCTGTACACCAAATTTACACACAAAATTTCTTAAAAAATTAGAAATGTCTCTAGACTTCAAAGATAATTAACTAGATATATATAATATATAAAAATTATTGAAAACTTACACATGTACCTTTTCTAACCAATCATGATATATGGTCATAATCAATTGAAATCAAAGGAATGTCTTCAAATCTTTCTTTCGTATTTTCATCATATGTTTCTGAAACAACTAGTGGCACTGTATCCCATTTACCAACATAACCAAGTTCTTGGTTGTTGCATGCATGATTAGAGTTTCCTTCAATGCACTCAGTGCAAAAACAAGAGTAATCCTTTGTGTGTAATGTCCATCCATGGAAACTATCTGAACTCCCAACACAATGCAAAGATCTTGTTTTTTCTACCCTCTTGCATCCACGCACTGATCATTTGTCCACACCTAGATACATGTACAAAAAAAACATTATGTGAACAAACATGTATATATATATATAAATTTTAAATTTAAATAAATTCAAATTTTTCAAAATGTAATTTATACATACCCAATATCTCCCAAAACAGTCTATGTGGAATGTTTCGGTTTGTTCTCAAAGATGTGTCGACCACATTTGATGCAAAGTGTTTCTTGCACCATTCAACAACATCATGTGCATTGTCTATACGATCTTCTAGATAACTCATTTGATGTTTCCTTAAATCTCATTTGATGCAAGCTCCTGCTCCATGCCCACTCTAAAAAAAACTCCAAACATGTGGTATTTTGTAGATTTTATGATATCTACAAAGTGTATCTAGAATGGCCATGAAGATTTGAATTTTTCCTCACATCCATTTGACCATACAAAATTCTTTTCAAATTTTACACCCCTGCTTCTCAAATTCTCAAAAAAATTGTAAAGCAATGTTGGACAAAAAGCGTGTCATGCTCTTTATCATCACTAATATAAAAGTGATATTCTTTCTTTATGGCTCATTCTTCATTTGTACTCTCAACACCATCCAATTCTGATTGTGCATGTCGATAACACACATGAACCATAATAGTGATTTTCTTTGAAAAGTAATACTCTAATTGAATCTCCTTTTGATGTACGAAGGAGTAATTTTCTGCAAAGTCGACTACTGATAGAACTGTTCCAAGTGGGAAAGTATCTCTCAATGTTTTGAATTCTTGTGCTTGCCACTTAGCAAAAAAGGAATGTTGTATGTATGGTTATATCAATTTTTAAAAATCTTCCATAAATTTTCCAATAGGAATCTCATCTTCTACATAGTTCAACCTTGTGGATTCTTTCCCAAAAATATTTTGCAACTTTGCATACTTGTATCTATGTGAGTAAAATATGTGAATAAACATAAAAAACCACACAATGAATGAAACATTATATTAGAAAATTCAAATAACAATCTAATTAAATTGAAACAAATAAAATCTCTAAAAATAGTACTTACCTCTTACAATTTACTATCTTTGTTAGTTCATTATCCTCATTTCTTAAAGGAAATTTACCCAAATTTCCACATGTCTCACAAATTCCTTTTGTGCAGTTTATTTGAGCTCCATTTTCATGATCACATAAAATAGCCTTTATGAAAAAACTTGCCTTTTTAGGAGGTGCATTTTGAAACCCACAACTTTCTTCTCTAATCTTTTGAAACACTTGATAGTAGAGATCAAATTCAATATGATAACGGCAACAAAAAGTTTCAAAAAACTTGTTTATCTTCACATAATATGACTTAAATATTTCAAATATTGTTTGCCCAATCTTTATATGAGTATATGTATTACAAAAGTTCATATACATCTCAAATTGTTCTATTTCTAGCCAATGTTTGATATGATTTTCATAAATACTAGCCCCAATCCTGTGTCTCATAACATCTCTAGTAGTTGATGATGGATGAGTCTAATCATGCCAAAAACTTGAGATCAAGTTCCTAACAACATCTTCAATCCTATCAGAACAGGGAGCTCTACACATAATTGCCCAATTTCCTTTTGAACTCTCATCCAAAAACTTTTTTTTTTCCTCATATTTTATTAATGTGGTTCTACTATAACCAATTTCAGTCGAAAGTGCAGAAAAAAATCTTTTTCTTGCTATATCTTGATGTACAATAGATGTCAACATCACCCTTCTTGTAGTGGCCTTATCCACTGATCGAGATCCTTTCCCAATAGAATCTAAACCCTTTTTAACATTTTGAGCAATATCCTTTTGTAATCCCATGTGTTTCTTCTTCTTTGTTGTCAAATGTATACCCGGCAATTGTAATGACTCTTTCAGCTCATTACGAAGAAGTAAACGTGATAAAAATTTGGATTTTTCAAGTGTATCAAGATGATTGAAATGATGATTGATTATTCCATTTATATATTTATTCATTGACCTCTTTGTCTTATTATAAAGCTAGTTGGCATAACATTTTAGCTTCTCCATATCCATTTCAAGTAAATGATCTAAATTTCTATAAGAAATTTGGTTCATCACCTTTTCAGCTAGTTTTATATGCTCATGCATAGTAGTAGAAGGAAGTGATCTTGACCCATCTCCAACATGCATTGTTTGAACTTGGGCCTCCTCCCTATCCTCAAGATCCATGTTTTCTTCAACGGATTCATTTGATCCAATATCTAGATTTGGCTTGACTTCAACATGAGAACTTCCTACTTGTTGAGCCCTTTCTACATGTCACATTTTGCAAAGAAAAGTGAGAGATGATTCTATATAAGTTTAATTTATGTATGCAAGCAAAAAAGTGATAATACATGATGCTATAAGTGACAGAAGTTTTGAACAATTAGTTTTATATTCTCATCCATGCCAATAGAAGGAAGTGATCCCGACCCCTCTCCAACAAGCATTGTTTGAACTTGGGTCTCCTCCCTAACTTCAAGGTCCATGTGTTCTTCAACGGATATTTTTGATGGACAATATCTCGATTTGGCTCGACTTCTGCTTGAGAATTTCCTGCTTGTTTGAATTTACATGCAAGCAAAGAAAGTGAGAGACTATGAGTTATTTACTTATGGAGTTGAAAGAAATAAAATGAAATATTCTTAAACTTAAGAATTCCATGGAACAAAAGCAATTGGAAATAGATGATAAGCAATTTAGGTAATTTCTATGCAAGATGACTATTTTTTAGTATTAAATTTTCCAAGTTAAATCTAACATGGTTTTCATAAAAGGCATGCATATTTATAAGTAAAACAAATTGAGGTCTTAATAAAAGTCCTAAAAACATGTGCACTTGAGAGAGAGAGAGAGAGAAGAAACAAGCATGTGTACTTTTTTTATTTCTATGATAATTTTCCAAGTTTTGTTCACACCTCTTTTGTTCTTCTTCTTTTGACAATTTTCGTTGAGTCGCATTTTTTCTTTTTCTTTGTTGTCCTATTTTCTTCTTCAAATTAAATATGTCTCCAAAATCCGCAAGCTCCAACTGATATAAATGTGAATTAATCTTGCAATTTGATATGGAATAATGAAAAATAAGCTTGTATCTATATGCATATGGGGAAAAAAATATTCTAGTGTATGGAATAACTACATCCTAGAGCATTGAATGAATCAAGTGGTAATCAAACAAGTTATTTCATTGTGGAGTTTGTTGTTTTTTAATGTATAGATATGCAACATATATCTTAGAGTAATTTTAGAATTTTGTTACTTGTAAAAAAGACAATAGAGGTATAATTTGAATTGAATTTTTCTAATGTTTCAAAGAATAAAAATTTTGTATAATTTAATAATGGTGTAGATTAAGAGATTATTTATGAAATAATTTAACATAAAAAAATTATAACTTAGAGGGAAAGTGTTTGAAGGATGGTATACAATTATAAAAGGAATGTTCCTACCTCTTCTTTATAATTATATTTTATAACTTGTTTATAAAATATCATTAGTCTACTTGAGCTTGAGAGTCATTTATTTTATAATTTTTGAATTCTTACTATAAAATTAAATGGGTGTGCATGCAAATTATTTATTGTGGTCAACATGAATGAACTTAATTATAAAGTCGCATGTTCATTTCCTAAAATTCTACTAGAGATCAAATGTATATCATATAAGGAAATGTAAGTTCTAAGAGATCATCAAATAAGCAAATGTATGTATATAGAATATAAGCGAATGTATACATATATCATATAAACATGTAAACATAAGCAAACACATACATACATGTAAATAGATTCAATGTATAAACATGTAACATGTTATAAGAAAAGAGCCAAATGTATGTATATAATCAAATAGCCAAATGTTTGTATATAAGCAAAGATCATCAAATGTCGAATACTAAAAATCATCATATAAGCAAATAGCTAATTGTATGTATATAAGCAAAGAACCAAATGTATGTATATAAGCAAAGATCATCAAATGTCGAATACTAAAGATCATCATATAAGAAAATACATGTAGTAAAGATCATAGATCTAGTGCAGGGCCTAATATGAATGTCAACTCCTTGTCAAATGACCATCTAAATTTGAACGGTCCTGCTCTGATGGATGTACTGAGCCCTACAAATAAAAATGTGTACAAAATGTGTTAAATGCATATAATTTATATTAAATAAATTTTATGAAAGTTATTTTTAAGAATGTACTTGTATATTTCTAAATATATATCTAGATCTATGTGCATACATATGCATGTACATATACACATTTATATATAAAAATTTAAAACTCACATGTCCACTGGTAGCAGATTCATCCACATAGTCAATTCGATGTACACGATCTAGAGGAACAAGGCTAGGAGTGACATGAGGTATGTCTACCTACAATATATATACATATATCAGTACATGAATAACTCTAAGTTAAAACTAAAATTTAAAAATAAGTAAGAAGGAATTGAAACATGCACATGCACACATACATGCACACCATCTAATATTGAATGACCTAAGTCCTCTGAAATGGATGCCTCCACCATATCAACTATACGGTCAAGCGACGAACCAACATTTGCATCCCTCTGATCTATCCCATGTCATGCCATAAATTATGAGTGAAGAGGACTATGCAGGTGAGATGCCATCGATGATGACAAACCAAAACTAGTCAACATGTCAGTAAAACCCATAGTCTGTGCAGCTACCAAATGATCTGTAGGTGGATCCTTACGTGCACTAGTGCTAGGCTGAGAGTGATGGGATCCTGGAACTGAAAGACCTCTGCATCTCAAATGATCTCTAACACGCTCTATATTGATCCCATAGTCTGATGCAATGGAGGCATATGCCTCCAAGAGTTCCTCAACTAAATAATGCAGAGTCATGTGTGCCATATCTCCTGTAAGTGCGTCAAGTTGTGTGGGAGTAGAGATGTTCGTCGTTGTATAAGGATCCATGGTGGTCCACTACGTTGAAAATTGTGTGGATCAAGAACCTCTAGACATCAAATACTAACCTACAAGATTAGTAGATATCCTATTGGTGGTAGCTAGAATGTCACCTACAGTGTCAATTACTTCCTTTTGGGAAGCAATGACAACCTCATCTGCTATGGGGGCTAGAGTTGGGGTGAGAGCAGGAGACCTCTCGCCAACCAATACCCTAAACACTAAGGGTGGTATATCTACTCGATGATAGGTGGGCCTATTAGCAATCCTGCCATGCCCCTGACCAGCATATGGTGGAATATCTAGGTAGATGACTTTGACGCCCAAATGGACCTCAACATACAATTGCTGAAAAAAATACAATGGATTCTAGTCATTGTTTGGGTATATACCATTTGTTGTGAGAAATCATGGGTAGATCAATGAGGCCATAACATGATCAACACATCTAGTGACATGATATCCCCTAACCTTACACAAATTTTGATAAAATGGAAAACAAGTGGTTTTTATCATTTCTTTGGTCACACTATCCTATATTTGTTTAAGGGGAATGTCACCATGTACTTCTTCCCACATGCGGGAAAGAATATCAACTACTCTATCTGGGGAATATGCACTAGACCCCTCAAGTTCATCTTTTAGTTTTTCTAGACTATGCAATATTGACATGCATGGTTCAATATATATCCTCAGGTTTGCACCATGTGCTAATGAATATCTCAATTTTTTAATCTCATTAGTGGTATTTGCAAAAAAAATTCTGCAAGTGGAACATCTTCATTTTCAATGTTATATATGTATGTACACCTAAGGGAGCAATGAGACCTTGGTAAATAATATATCTAGATATAGAGAATATATTTATCTAAAACAGTTCTAATAATTCATCTACTCATCAATAATATTATCATACAATTAACAAAATAACATTCAACAACTATCTAGATTTTAGTAATCAAAACATTCAAATTACTAGATTGCACACAAAACATAATCTAAAACAGTTATAAATTTTAAATTTTAAATCAATCTAATAAATATTGACTTCATATTGTATACTTGTTATAACATCTCACTAATTCAACAATACATTTTATATATGTTAAAAAATATATAATAGTTAAAAATACAACTTCTAAATATGATAGTAAATCTAATCAAACATGACCCAAATGTAGGATAAAGACAAGAATCTTAATCTATATCATTATTTTGAGTTTGGTTTAATAGAAATTGTAAAAATTTATAATCCTGAAAAAAATAATGAATAAACTTTAAAGGATCATTTTAACAATGGTGAATTAGTGCCTAAAGATTGGCCTAAAAAATTATAATATTCAGCATTCTCATCACAAATGATATATGAAAACAGTTGTAAAATTTAAATTGCTAGATTGGTTGTTCCACCTCTTTGAATGAGATTAGTAACAAGGTAACTTATGAGTGTTTTAAACAGGGGAAGAGGTTGGGTATATAATGTACTTTAGACATGGTTGTTGAATGTAAAATTATTTAGACCATGAGAGGGTTGAACAATTTAAACAGAATTGGAAGACAAATATAATCTATAACATAGCATCCTTAAATGGTTCAAATTTTAAATGAAACAATGAAAGAAAGAATAAGAAACAAAGATTAGTGTAAAATTATTGAAAATAATTGGGGATAAAAATACCTTTAAATTTAATAGTTGTTAACATAAACAAACTTCAAAATAGGATTATGTAAGTGGAAAAAAATTTCTATTGCCTTCATTGAACCTAAATTTATCTAGTTAAGATATGTCTAAAATTAAGAATTCACACTAGAATATCAATATTACATAAGAATCTCATAAAGAGGATTAATTTAATGGAAGATAATATAAAATCCTCCATATGAGGATGAATTTTATCATTACATTATGAGTGAGTCATCTCAATTATATAGCCAAGAACATCAAAAAATTATAGATTGGAAAGCAAAATAATCACACATTTGTCGTATTTTTTATATGTATAAAGTTTAGATACCATCAAACTATTTAAACTTATAGATTGCATAAAGCTATAAATTTAATCATTAAAACTAATTTATTAAGAATCAAATCTAATAAATTTTGACTTCATATTGCATACTTGTTATAAATATCTCACTAATCCAACCATACATTTTATATATGTTAAAAAATATATAATATAACAATTTATACAACTTCTAATTATGATAGCAAATCTAATCAAACATGACCCAAATGTAGGATAAAGAAAAGAATCTTAATCTATACCATTATTTTTTGAATGTTTAAAATTAGTTAAAAAATTTCTTTGAGGGATTTATGCAAATATGACATCTTAGAAAGATAATTTCATGTCATTTTGGTGAAGGTCATAACTTAACTTTTAATTTATCATTTATGGGAATGATATCTTCAAGAAGTTTATAGAAGGCCATAGATGACCCACTTTTTTAATTAAATTTAGTTATGAATTTTTATTTTTTGGATGCACATTTAGATTTAAATTTACATGCCAAAGTCACAAGGTCCTACTCTTGATTAAATTCCTACAAGAAATTAAGGAACTTGGGATACCCACCTCCCAATGGTCTTGGAATGGATGCATTTAGATGGAGAAGGATTTCAAAAGGCTCATGGGACTTGTGGACCCCTCAAAGGCATGATATATAACACATGAAATTTATTTATGAAATTTGGTCTTTAGTTGTTGGCTTCTAGTATGAATGTGATCTATAAGGTCGAACTCTTAGTTGAGACTCTCAATCTTCCATTGTTGGTTTCTAGTGTGATTATACAATATGAGCCAAGTATTAATTTCTAATTTGTTAATTATTGAAAGAAGGTATATAAATTATTCTCATCTTAATTCTCACACAGAATTTTCTTAGTCAATTGCTCATATGACTTCCATATATTTGTAAAGTTTTTTTAATATAAAAACATATTTTATTTCATTAATTAACCTATCTATTCTATGTTACAAAGGATGCTTTTATTTTAAATTATAAGTATATAATTCAAAATTAATTAGTAATTCAAGATAGAGTACACACAATTTATTTAGTTAAAATAAAATAATATTCTTATTTCCATGAGAGTTATGTAGAATGGTAACTTGATGTCTCAGAAATATTTTATTGACACATACTAATTTTTTATCATTACATTATGAGTGAATAATCTCAATTATATAGCCAAGCACATCAAAAAGTTATAGATTAGAAATAAAAATAATCACACATTTATCATATTTTTACATGTATAAAGTTTCTACCATCAAACTATTTATACTTATAGATTAAATTATTTTTGAATTTGGTTATTTGGGTTCAACATGTCATGCTATAGGATTTTCTTGTGTTTTCACCATTGTCATGTGTCTAGCTATGTATTTTATAGGTGTAGGAAATTTAGAGGAAGGCAAGGTTGAACAAAATTCTTAAGGATGAGATCGAGCCTTGTTTACCTTAGGATTTGGTTGAGGCTCCCTTTGGGCATAATCGTGGGGTGGTTGGTCCTCTTCTAGACATGACTAATTTAGAAGGTCTTGTCAAGAGAAATTTAGAGGAGATTGGTAGAGACAAGAATCATGTTAGAGATGGATTAGTTGGAGTTCATTGCCTCTACCATTCTCTTGAATTGCAGCATTCACCTCTTGGTATTCCTTCTAATAATTTAAAAATATGAAGAAGGTTCAAGTTTAGAGAATTATAGGAACCCTTTATATTCCCTTTGGTCTCAAGTTTGGAAACTAAAAATGGAAACTCCATTAGAAAGTAACTAGGTTCATTCATGGAAAAGGATAAGGTTGACAATAAGATATAGTTCCTTGAAGAATTTTGGATTCAAGTTGTTGCGAAATGATAGATCTACTAATTTTTTGGGGAAAATGAGCCTCTTTATTAGATGCATTTCCACTATTGGTGGAGTATTTCTAATTGGATGTTATTTTTCTAACTTACAACTATATTTTTCTTGTTGTGGTTCCATGTCAATATGATCGATCCTTTATTGTCTATTTATTGGTCTATGTAAAAGGGTGGGGCCTTTTCAAAATTTCTATTTCTAATTCATAAATCCAACCAAAATTATTTACCCTCAATTAAAATATAAATTTAAACTTTAAAATAGTCTTTTTTTATATTATATAATAGCCTCATGTATTTAATATAAATCCTATTATTCTTTATGTTTAATTTCAAAATTTTAATGCTCTTGTATAGGTTACAAGTGCATTCTTTAATTTTTTTCTCTTTCTTCTGTCTATTTTGTATGGGTGTCTTATATGCATTGCCTCGAAACATATAATTTTGATTTCAATTTAGCTTTCTTGCAAAATTTAAAATTAAGCTTTTACTTAAAAAATATCATGTTATCCTTGCTAAAAAAATTTACAAACATTATATATACAAACATTATGGAATTTTTATTACAAGAATAAAATATGAACCCCTTGGAGTATCTATATAAAACTATGAGCAAGGACAAGAAGAAAATTCAACATTTGTACATGAGTCCACAAGAAATAAATATGAACCAATCTAACACACAATTGATCAAAGGTAGAAAAAACAACTCTATCAATATATATTCATGCAACTGCCTACTATTTTAACCCTAATTTTATTTATTTTAGTTCATTCAAAGAAAATAAGAAGGTCATGGTTGGCCTCAACATGTTTATGGAGATGTTGGTCCTCAATGAGAATCTTAGAGACATCAAACATAATGTGTTACAAGTTTATAAAGGAGTGGAAGGGAGGTTATTTGCTTTACCTCTACACATTGGAAACTTTCAAGAAAATGCAGTTGGTAGTTGTAAATCCAAATTTTACAAAATGGGTATTGTTTAAAAGGCTTTAGAAGCTTGCAATTGGTAGTTGTAAAGCCAAATTTTACAAAATGGGTTTGTTTAAAACATTTTAGAAACTTTCAAGCAAATGCAATTGGTAGTTGTAAATCCAAATTTTCTTGCAAAATGGCTTTGTTTAAAAGGATTTAGAAACTTTCAAGCAAATGCAATTGGCAACTGTAAATCCAAATTTTCAAAAATATGTATTGTTTAAACTTAGGTTTTAGAAACTTTTTGAAAAAATGCCATTTGCAACTGTAAATATGTATTCTTTAAAAGGTTTTAGAAACTTTCAAGAAAATGAATTTGCAATTGTAAAGACACCTTCACCTAAGCCGTGAGCCAAAATGGGAGCTTTGAAACAGGGTTTATATTGATTTTTGTTGTCTCTTAGAAATGCACCCTATGCAAAGTTATGAAAACTAAGCTTTCTAGAGAAACATGGGATCATTTCAAGGCTGTGGGTCACCTGAAATTGAAATGAACCTCTGGAGAAGGCCGCCTTCCTTTGTGGTATCACCTAAACTACTAATTTTGTGAAGGGAAAGGGAGAAGGAGTGCATACAAATGAAACTAAACTAAGGTGATACACCGAATTGATGAGATTAATGGAATACTTAGACTGCACTAGAAAATTTTCAATGATCACAAGGATACACATCAAATTCTATGAGCTATGCATTAACATATCACAAACAGGTTTGATGCACACACTTTTTAAATAAAGGAAAGATTTTCACATAATAGAATCTATGTGTGATTATGTAAACACAATTTGTGATTCCTATAATGGTGCTTTTTTTACAAAGGAAGGCATGAAACACCAAATAAAGTTATAAAGGAATGAAAGAATTCACAATATAACTCGATCATTAACCTGAAATGCACAACACCTTGCAAGAATAGTGACAAAAATCTGAAGCATCAACAGTGGCCAAGGTAACTCTGTACTTTATATTACAAAATCGAAATGAGTTACAAAGCATACACCAGCTGAGAGAGGATTGCTAAAAAAATCACTAACTCTTTTGAATGTATTATTCGAACCCCTTATAGAGAGGCAAAAATTTCCCTATATACAAAAGATGTTAGCCCCTTAGGGCTTACAAAATATCTATTTTCAGAAGAAAAAAATCTCCCTTAGATCTTTTAATGGAGTTAATGTTGTGTTCGAATGCATCCCTATTGTCCATGTCGATGAAGAGTCACTCCCATTAATGGTCTTCTTCAAATATTTTACAGCTATAGCATTTACTTCTACTCCCCGTACCCACCTTTGAATCCCTTGTTGAAGAGCTGCATTGAATGCCCCCGAGCTCGTTCCAGATACACGTTGCTTTTCATTATGTTAATCTTCTTCTCCCTAGTCAGATTTCCATGGCTCGCCCTTAGCCCCCTCAGATTGGTTGATGGATGCCACATAGATTCCTTGAGCGGTCAAAAGTTCTCTCTACAGAATCGCATGTCGGTGAGACACTAATCGTGTCTCTCTGATGTGATTGTACCCTCTTGCAACCATTAGCATAACATGTGACAGTCGGTGCGACATCATAGCAAGCTTCAAAAGTCATATCGATATGACCAAAACCCATCGGCAAGACAATCAACATCGGTCAAAAGTCATAGTGAGCCCATTGAGTCACACCAATACCATTTGTATTGGAAAATCCATCGCTGTCGACTAGAGATTACGTGTTCGGGAAGACCTCCTAGTGAGCCCCTCATCTCTTAGTGAGCACATCCATGTCGGCAAGACCCTACCAAGTCAGTAAGACCTTATGGTGATGTTGGATCTTTCTCCCAGAGTTGGTTCTACTTCGACAAGACCTTGCTTGGTCGATGGGACGTCACAGTGAGCTCATTTCAGTCACCCTGAGCTTGTTCCATTTTGGCAAGAATCCACCCTATCGGTGAGACCTCTTGCTGAAACTATCTTCCTTCGCTGTGCCCCCCTTCTGTCGGTGGGACATCTTCCCGAACCCACTATCCTTTGGCGATCTCATTTCATTTCAGGGAGACGAGCTTCGTTCGCCGAGACCTTTCACTGAATACAAACTATTACACCAAAACCATTCGACTTCGGCAAGACCTTATGCCGAACTCTCATCTTGTCGCCGAGACCTTCATCCTTCGGGAAGACATCCTACCGAGTGTAAGACCTCCTTTTGGAGTCTCCCCGAGCTCATTCCGTTATGAACCATATTGGCAAGAGTTTATTGATGTCACCCCAAATGCATTCCACTCTATCTGAGCTCCATATTTCCTTTGGTGAGACACTGGCAAGTCGGTGAGACCTCTTACCAAGTCTTCAGGAGTCATACCGCTGAGCTCCTCCAGCTTTCATTGAGATTTTACGCCAAGTCATGAACCCTCGGTGAGACCTTACCGAGTCACCAAGAAATCACCCCAACACCTTCATCCTTCACCAAGAAATTCATCCTTGTTGGTAGGACATCACCCTGTCGGCCAGACTTCTTTCGATCGTCAGGACCTTATGCCAAAGGCAAAATTCTTCAGCGAGCTCACTATCAATGGGACCCCCTGTTAGTTATTAGGACTTCATAACAAAGGAAAAACCTTATGCTGACGGAAAAACCCCTTAGGAAAGACTCTACATGATCACCGAGACCTCCTTCCGAAAACAAACTGTCTCCCCGGGTGCCAACTTAGTGAATAGTTGTTGGTGTGACTCCCGCCATTCGAGAAGACATCACGGCGGGTGACAAGATCCTATGCCGAGAGCTCCCCGATGAACAACTGTTGGCATGAGCCTTTACAAGTGGAGATATACACTAAGACTCTTTTCAAACTGAAAGTCCCAATGACTAGTATACTCAAGCAAATAGAATACACTGCTAGTCGGCAAGACAATAGGGGGGTCTTGCCGACTTTTCTTCTCTGATGGATTTTATGCCAAATCTGACTGAGGCGAGGCTTTCAACTGAGCTCCTTATGAAATGTCAGATGAAGATCCTCTGAATGATACAAATGTCCCCATTGGCCTTCAGGAACAGCTCTGAAACATAGATTGCCTAACCGATTTAGCCCGTAGGTGAAAATTGGGCAACAATTTTAAACCATAATTTTGTCTCATGGAATTTTCCTAAATTTGGTTTCATAGAATCCATTTAAAGTTTGAAATCTTAAAAAAAATGCAATTTTTAATCAATCTAGACTATGGAAAAAAAAACCAACCTCGTTCAAGCTTTTGAAGGTCGAAGAAATGGGTGCATGTTGATATGGGGGTCCACACACTTTCCGTTCACCGTATTCGATTCCACTGTCATGTTCATCGCCGCACACAATTTGTAGAGAATGTTCATTTCATTTGACAATGACGGATTGGATTTTTTTTAAATCCCTAATTCAATGGGTTCGGTCGAATAGGGGTTCAAGCAAACACCTTAAAATAATATTATTTTTGATCACCATTCAATGCTTCGAACGAACCTATGGTTTGACTGAACCGTTCAATTGGTTCGTTCAAACATATGAATTTGACCGAACCCCCTTTGGTATGAAAATCTCAAAACAAATGAATTTCCTTCCTCTATACAATTGTAAACCACTATTGTGGTTTCACCCATATGTATATATACATATATACATATAAAAATCCACATACATACACACATATATACATATATACATATAGGTATACATATGTATATATAGATACATTTATATATACACACACATATATATACATACATATATATACACACACATATATATACATGTATATACACATATATACATATATTTACACACATTGTATGCTTTGTGTGTACTAGGGATCATCGTAATAACAACTACCCTTTAACTCCTTGGGGAACAAAAATGAATGTTTGGGAAATTTTCAATAAGGCATTGTTTGGTATTGTTCTATTAATATACCTGATATGAGAGCTGAGAGAGACGAGGATAAGATTCTATGAAGGTGAGTGGAGGTTATTTTGTGTTTTTTACAAGTGAACATGGTTGAAAATGCAAAAGAAAAGTGTCACCTATGATAATATTTTTCCCTTTCTTGTGTAGGGAAGTTGGCAAGAAGATGGGTTATAAGTCTGCACAAAATCTTCGTCGGCCTCCTAGATTTTTTTTCCTTCCAATGGCTATGGCAAGGCGGAAATGTCAGTTGTTGGCTGCTTTAGGAATAGGGTTGTTCACATCAACATTAATACATCAATATACATATGTATATGTATATGTACATATATACATATACATATATATATGTATATGTATTATACATACATATATATATCTATATATATATATACATATATACATATACATATACATATAAATTGTTTCTCCATCTAGGTCACTCTTGATACCAATATTATTTAATTTATCGCTTCCATTTTGTGGCTAATATGTATATGTATATGTGTGTGTATATATATATGTATATATGCATGTATGTATGTATGTATATCTATATGGGTATGTGTAGGATCATGATGGGCCAAAAAGTGGCAATATGATGGGTATTTGTAGGGTATGTGGCTAACAAAATTTTTTACACAAAATTGATGAAATGAAAAAGGTTTTTAAAGGAGATTCTAGCTTTCCACCAATATAAATTATGCTTTACTTTGAATTTAATAAATTATTATTATTCATTTTCTATTTGAATTACTTACTAAAGTCCTAATTGATAGGATGATTGAAAAACATCTATAGCTTTCAAACGATCACATTTTTGAATCCAAAACATATGCTTCACATACTATAGGATTAAAAATAAAAAATAAATTTCATGAAGTTTTGACCACGTTAAGGTGACATATGAGTTTTTATATTTTTTAAAAGTTGTAATAAAAAATTCCTAATTAATTATTTACTTGGAAAAAATTTAAAAAAATATGCATCACATTTGGACATGAGTCCTCTACTTATGTTAAAATTTATAAAAAAATATTATAATTTTATTGCAGTTAGGGTGGTCAAATAGACACCTACTTTTTATTTTTTCCCATAGATTTAAGTACTACTGCATTGAAATTTCAAATTTTCGCCAAATAGATTTTTATTCTATTTTAATAAATCTAGTAGTTTAGAAACTACATTCAATTGCTACAAATTTTATTCTTACATATTTTTGAAATAATATAGATAACTTATTCAAATTTTTAGGTCAAGTTGCCTAACTCTAATTTTTCTGAACTTTTTCCACTATACCATATATTTTCCATGATGATATATATATATACATATATATATATATATATAGATCGTTTCTCCATCTAGGTCACTGTTGAAACCAATATTGTTTAATTTATCACTTCCATTTTGTGGCTATGGTTGGAATAGAATAAAAAATAGTTAATGCTCTACCTCACACTTTATCATTTTTTCTTTGGAACAGAATAAAACAATTAGTTTTGTTCATTCAATGTTTGCTTAATATATGGCTTTCATTTTGTGGCTATGGTTAGAATAGAAGAAAAAATAGTTAATGTTGTGCCTTAGGCTATAGTTGGTATATATATACATATATATGTGTACATATATATACATATATTTATATATATTTCAATTTCCCATGGGTCTATCTTTATGGCTTGCATTTAGTCAATATAGTGGGAAAAGGGATATATATACATATATATATACACACACACATATATACATATGTATTTTTGTAGGGTTTGTATTTGATGTTTGGCCTTTGTGGGTATGTTTGCAATGGAATAAGGTTATGGAGTTTTTCTCGATTGTTATTGCATAGGTTAGGCTATATTGTGGCTTGTTGCATGTGGGTGGCTATTGAAAGTAATGTTGTTTGATTTATGTCTTTCATTTTCTAGTTATGGTTGGAACAAAATAAAATAATTAATGTTGTTGATTCTATGTTCGGTTATGTTATGTATTATTGATTATTCTTATCTCCCTTATATGGCTTTTGTTTTCTAGTTATGATTGGAACATAATAAAATAATTAATGTTGTTGATTCTATGCTTAGTTACATTAGGTATTATTGATTATTGTCCTCTGCCTTAGGCTATATAGGGTATATTTTAATATCAATATATATATATATGCAAGATTAAAATTGTTAAGGTTATCAAGTTTTGGTTGATTTTTATTCTATAGCTTGGGCTATATTGTGCCTTTTTGCATATGGGTGGCTATTGAAACCAATGTTATCTAATTTATGGCTTTTATTTTATGGTTATGGTTGGAACATAATAAAATAATTATATATGTGTGTACATATATACATATATTTATATATATATGACAAGGGTGCAACCTGAGACAAAGAAAATAGCTTAGAAAATAAGAGAACAATTTTATTATTCAAAAAATGGAACTTCTTACATGTAGAGGATCTCAAATCCTCAAGTTCTACAACAGATGCAAGTTACATAAAATCACAGAATAATCCTTTTTGCAGTGTGTGAAATTTTTCCCCAAAAACTACACAAAAACACAAAAATCAGAAACCCACCCATAGATAGAGCCCCTTATTAGTTTGGAGCCAAAACAACATTCAAATTTGAGTTTTTTGCGGCCTGGTGCCAAAAGTTACCACTTGAGATTCAAATTTCAGAGTACATTCAAAAATTAGTATCTTCTAGAAAGTGCGCCAACTTCTGGGAGCCATAACTTCTGATCCGGGACTCCATTTTTTTGAACCATTTGAACCATTGGAAAGGTCTCAAAGTCAAGAATGTGCTCAAACTCTTCTACACCAATTTCAACAAGTTTTGAGGCTAATTTGGGACCGTTTAGTGCCTCAAATCTGATTTGGAAGGTTTTCAAGTGCAATTCTTGGAGACTAAAACTGTAATATCTTTCAACCCAAGAATAGAAAAGAAAAACCATAAGTTGGGAATTACATTATGACAAAAAGGGTATCCAAAAATGGAAAAACAGCTAAGAAACTACCAACATGAAATGAAACTCTTTTTTTTCAATGATATAGGATTGCCCTTACACCATTGGATGCTCCTACATCAATATTTCAATTTCTCATGGGTCTCTCTTTATGGCTTGCATTTATTTGATATGGTGGAAAAAGGGATACATATACATACACGCACACACACACACACACACACACACACACACACACACACATATACACATATACATATATATATATACACACACATATATATACATATATATTTTGTATAGTTTGTGTTTGATGTTTGTGCTTTGTGGGTATGTTTGCAACAAAATAAAATCATAGAGGTTATGGAGTTTTTGTCGATTGTTATTGTATAGCTTGGGCTATATTGTGGCTTACTACATGTAGGTGGCTATTGAAAATAATGTTGTTTGATTTATGGCTTTCATTTTCTGGTTATCGTTGGAACAAAATAAAATAATTAATGTTATTGATTCTATGTTTGGTTACATTAGGTATTATTGATTATTATTCTCTTCCTTAGGGTATATAGGATATATTTTAATATCAACATATATTTAAGATTAAAATTATTAAGGTTATGGAGTTTTGGTTGATTCTTATTGTATAGCTCGGTATAGCTCGGGCTATATTATGGCTTGTTGCATGTGGGTGGCTGTTGAAACCAATGCAGTTTGATTTATGGCTTTTGTTATCTAGTTATGGTTGGAACATAATAAAATAATTAATGTTGTTGATTCTATGTTTTTCTACATTAGGTATTATTGATTATTGTTCTCTGGCTTAGGCTATATTTGTGTCAACTTTGCTCACAATTTTTTTCAGCCTTGCCATTTTTCATCTTTCTTGGGGCCAGGGTAAACTTGGCGGATGGCTTATAAGTTTGGTCAAAATTTTGGTTGGCCTCCCAATTTTTTGTTCTTCCAATTACTGTGAAAAATGTGGTGGAGGAAATTGTTGGCTTCATTGGGAACAGGGTGGTGTTTTTTGGGCCACGTGGATAGAGAAGGCTGCAAAAATTAAACGTTGATTCGCATCAACATTAATTGTTGTATGCTTTGCATGTACTAGAAATGGTTGTAATAACAACAATGATAAATGGAAGCCATAAATGAAACAATAGCCTAATGCACACAACAACAGTGAACAATCCCTTATGCAAAACAACATGGAATGCATAACATTAACTATTTTACTGCATTGCAAACATCAACACAAAACAAAAGACGTGAAGGAAACAATATTGTTATCAAAAGTCACCAAATGCACAAAACACTAAAAATCACAGTGAAAAATCCATACAAAAACATGCAGGCAAAAGTTGAACCATAAATCAAACAATATCGCTACAAACAAACTATATACTCTTCTTCCAACAGAACCCTATCAAAAATAGAACAATTTACCATAAAATAACGCAACATGTATAACATTAACTATTTCATTGGGTTGCAACCATCGCACACAAAAACATGGCTTCCAACAATGGCTCACATACAAAACCCACAAAACACAGAAAGCTCCTAATAATAGACCGACTCAAAACCTTCACCACAAAAACACAAACCTTAAATGAATCAATATTGGTTTCAACGGTAACCCAAATGGGGAAATTCACCAAAAACACAAAAGATTAACTATTTTTCAACCATTCACACAAAACGGAAGCCATAAATGAAATAATATTTCCAACACTCACCCACATGCCAAAACCTACAAAACACAAGAAATCTCAATTTCAAGATTCACCAAGGACACAACAGATTAACTATTTTCCAACCATTCACACAAAACCAAAGCCATAAATGGAACAATAAAGCCAAGAGTCACTAACATGTTAAAACCCACAAAACTATATAGTCTTTTCAACAACAATTGACACAATGAAACAATATTGCTTTCAAGAATATCCCAAATGAGAAACCCAAAAAAAAACACAAATACAACACAAGAAACAAAGAGTATTACCTTCTAGCAACTATCAACCGAACAATTTAGACTAAGCTAAAGAGAAACTATCAACAAACCCCTTTCAAAAATAACATAAATTGTTTTAGAAATACATGAAAAATAGTTTTTTCCAATATGCACCTCTTCATGTTTCCTTCAATAACACCCCTTCTGGCTTGCTTTCTCTTTCCTTCACTCTTTCTCCATGGCCTGCAAAAGAATGCCACAAAATTATCACAACCCACACCTTTTGCAACCATCAACACATGCAAAAAACACAAGATAACCTCCAACCACCTTCACAAAAATTCCACAGCTGATCAACGCACTTGCACCTTCATAGAAGCTTGCCCTCCACACCCACAGCTACCTTTAACAACAACATAAACCCAAAGAATGACACCCAACAATATGTTATCGATAATTGCATAGACATTCCATTTATTTTTCAAGGACTTTAAAATAGACGTCACTTGCACCATCACCACTACACAAAAACCATACAACAATCAATGCTAATGAAATTTTGCTAGCCTCCTCTACAACTACATCATTTTGTTGGCCTCCTCTATCATCGTGCCAGACACTTTTTTATTTAAAAAAAAATCTCCACCTCCTTTTACACAGCAACAGAGACCTAAAACTGGCACCTTAAACTAACGCGGCTAACGAAAATTCCAACCAAACTATAACCCATCTGCCAAGTTTTTCCTAGCACTGAAAAAGTCAAAAAATGGCGAGGCTAACAAAAATTCTAAGCAAAGTGGACACAAATAGCCTATCGGCTAATAAATAATTAAATTAATTATTTAATTCTCCAATATTGACTTAACATGATCCATTAATAAATAAACTTTTACTTATTAATTAAACATTTAAATTACACATTCCTCCAAAGCTTGATTAATTATTTAACTAATCAATTATCCTCTCAAACATTGACTATTCAATCAATCCCATTGATTATTCAATCAAATCCATTGACTAACAAATCAATCCCATTGATTGTTCAATCTCACTAATTGATCAATCTCATAGCACGTTGATGGCTAACCACTAACTCTTAAACATTGGTGTTTGCATCATTGTAATAATCAAATATACTTAAAGCTTATAGAAATAGAATAGCATACCCATTTCTGAGAGAAAAGTCATACTAAGAAGAATAATGGAAATCATCTATGGTAATATAGTGAAGGTGAAGGTATCAATTATTTGAAATCTGGTATAATCTATTATTACATATTTTCCATTAAATATATTGGATTTGATTGAGTGTAGGGTTGTAGATTGTGGTTGTTTGCATTGTTTCCTATTACCTTTATGACTCAAAGGTCAATTTTCTAATTTTATATATAGATGATTGAAGATAAAAATAGTAGAATAGAGAGATTTTCTTGAAAAGAGAGAATTCAAGTGAAAATACAAAAGAATATATTTAATTCTCACATTACTCTTTATGACTAATAAAGAAGAGAGGTGAATTCTATGTAAAGAGAAAAAAACAAAGGAATATACATCTAAGAAGTGTAATAAGTCAATTAATCTAGAATAGGCAAGAAGTCTAACAAATAAATCTAAAAGGTGTGAGACTCAACTACCCAACAATGAGTGAGAGCAACACATGTAACTGATAGATTATGACATGTGATTTAATATTAATTATGTCTAAATGACCTAAACAAATTTAATAATGTGTGTAAAAATAAAGAAATGTCCCCTAACATTAAAAAATAAATAAAATTAAAAACCTATACTAATAGAAACAAAAATTAAATTTGACAATGAAACATTTTTCTTGATCTCAATGATAAATTACAAAACATAAACTAAAAAAATAAAAACCTACAATAATAAAAAAAAAAATATTAAATTTGACAATAAAATATTATTCTTGATCTCAATGATAAATTACAAAACATAATCTAAAAAATTCAATAACCTACACTACTAGAAACAAATATTAAATTTGACAATGAAACATTATTATTCCTATCTACGATAAAATGCAAAACATAACTTTTTTTTCCTTAAATCTAATCAAATATTATAATAGTCTAGCCCAAAATAAATCAAAGAAACTATCTAGTGAACTTTATCCACCAAATGTTGTGTGATTTTTATTTTTTTTTTGCTCATAATTTCCTTTTAAGGATGAACGTAGACAATGTAGAAAGCACCAGGCAACATATTTGAGAAGACAAGCAAAGGCCAAATTCCACTAAACCAATTGAAAAAGTGGGCAAATTCAAGGATTTCTCTAGAGCTATTGGAAGGACTGGACAAAGAGAAATGGAAATATTTTTTTTTTAATTTGGCACTTTCTTGTAGAGACAAAATGATAAATAGTTATTTTACTTCTGTTGATTAAAATATAAACAGTAATATTTGACTACTTTGATTGGAAATGTTTCTAAACTGTGTGGAATTTTTCTTATAATGATGTTGATTATTGTAACATTTAGACTTTTTGGATCACCTACAAATGATTCTCCCAATAATTATGTTGATCACTTCAATGTTAGAAATCTTGAATAATATTAAAAACCAGAATCTGAAAGAGAGATCTAAGCTACATAAACTGAAATGCAAATGAAAGAAAACCAGCAATTCCAAGAGACATGCAAAAGTCAAAGAGACAAAATTGCATTAAGAGCTCAAAGCAAGAGAATGGCAGAGTAACAACACAATGCATTCGATATTGATGAAAATACAAGCTAGGTAGCGTGTTTATATAGGCAAGAGGGAGGGGTGTAGGTGGCAACACCAACCAATGAGGAGCAACCACCTATCGGACTAAAGATAGCAAAGTATCTTCCCAAGATATATAATGGATGCTCACATGTAGGAAGATGACACCTCATAATCCTCTCACCTAATTAAACATGCTTTATTAACCTAAGCAAGATTAATAAAAGGTGTAGGAAAAAACTAGTAATAAAGGGAAAACAAATATCCCAACTAGGAAATAAAAACCTACACTAACACCCCCCCTTAAGCGCTACTTAGGTGGGTAAAAAGATGGGTCCCAACAAATGAAGCCTAATGAGGTACCCATGTACAATGATATCCCTCCCAAAAGAGAAGAAGCCCCCTCCCCCAAATAAATAGAGAGTACACTTCCTCCAGAATAGAGAGAGAAAGAAAGAAGGAACTAAGATGCCCCCCAGAAGAGGACACCTGCCGCACCCCAAGCAAAGCTCGCAAATGAATGAACTTGCACTCAATGAAGGGTTTGGTGAAGATGTCTGTCGCCTGATCTAATGTCAAACAGTACTGAAGATCTAGAACCTGCTCATGTATCAGCTCTCGAATGTAGTGCATGTGAATCTGAATGTGCTTGGTCAACTGATGGTGGACTGGATTGTGAGAGATCTAAATTGCACTCTGGTTGTCACAAAAGATGATTGTAGGCTTCTGAAAGGAAATGATAAACTTAGTGAGAATGTTTTGAAGCCAAATGGCCTCAGTAGTAGCATTAACTACTCCTCGATACTCAGCCTCTGTAGATGAAAGAGAAATAGTAGACTACTTCTTGCTCGAGCATGAAATCAGACCAGAACCAAGAGAGAAGCAATACCCTAAAGTAGACTTGTGATCCTGAGAATCACCTGCCCAATCTGAATTAGTATATCCCACTGAGTCAATGTCCACACCCGCTGCATAATGAATCCCATAACTGTGAGTGCTCTGAACATAATAAAGAATCGGCTTAGCTACTTTCCAGTGCAGCTTATGTGGCTCCTACATGAACCTAGAGACCAAGCCCATAGCATATGAAAGATCAGGCCTTGTGTGAGTCAAGTATATGAGACTCCCAACCAATTGGTGATACAGAGTAGCATCCACCAAAGGTGAAGAACAAGAAGCCTCAAGTTTGACCCTAGACATAAATGGAGTTGGCGCAGGCTTACAATCAACCATGCGAAATCTAGAGAGCATATCAAGAGCATACTTAGGTTGTGCAATGAAGATACCAGAAGGTGACTGAGTGATCTCAATCCCTAAAAAGTAGTGCAATAAGCCTAAGTCTGATATCAAAAAATGGTCATGAAGGGCAATTTTCACTACCTGTATGTGAGATGAGTGACTGCCCATGATCAACAAGTCATCAACGTAGAGAAAAAGGAAAGTGAGAGTATCATTCTGCTGCAAAATGTAGACGTTCATATCAGAATGGCATCGAGTGAACCCAACTGACAGAAGGAAGGAGTCCATCTTGGCATACCAAGCCCGAGGGGCTTGTTTAAGGCCATAGAGAGACTTCCGTAGGCGGAAAACAAGTGAGGGATCCTGGATGAACCCCTGAGCCTACTCCATATATATCTCCTCTTGAAGGTCACCATGAAGAAATCCACTCTTCACATCCATCTGATGAACTTCCAAACGATGGGCTGCAGCAATGGCTAGGACAAGTCGAATAGAGGTCATGCAGGCAACTAGTGCAAAAGTCTCAGTGTAGTCAATCCCAGGAACCTGGGAGAATCCTTTTGCAACCAAGCAAGCCTTGTGTTTATCAACCTACCCATCTACAAAAAAATTTGTTCGATAGATCCACTTGCATCAAACAAGTTTTCTTCCCTTAGGAAGAGGGACTAAATCCCAAGTGTGGTTCCTCTCCAAGGAACTGAACTCTTCCTACATAGCAATATCCCACTTAGGAACACAAGAAGCTTCCCTGAAGGAATGTAGATCAGAAGTTGAAGCAAAGAAGAGATGTGGACCATGCTCGAACTGTGACCTTGTTCTTCTCGCATCTGAAGGATCACCAACCCAATCACCTGCTGACTGCAAATTTTGATGAGCCCAAAGAGGCCCAATAGTAGGAGAACCAGGAGAATGTGGAGGAGAATCAACACCCTCTAAATGATGACTCGAAGCGGAGGAAGAAATGTCCTCAACATCATCTTTGCCATCTAAAGTAGAGGAAGAAGACTCCTCATGTGGATCAAGAGGATTAAGATCCTTGGAAGAACTATCATCATGCAGTTGCAATGCATCCAAAGTAATGGTTGATGGAGAAGTGTTGGAAGGTGTAGAACATCCTCCTCAAATCGAACACTCCTCTCAATGAACAACTCATGTGCGGTAGGGTGGAGAAGCATGTAGCCCTTGACACCATTGGGGTACTCAACAAATATGCAAGGCTTGCTTTGCGGATCCAAATCCTTGCATTTCTCTACTAGAATGTGGGCCCATGCAGGAGATCCAAACACTTGAAAGTGCTTCACTGTGGGCTTCCGACCGGTCCAAGCTTGGAAAGGAGTGACCCCCTTTATAGCTCAGTGAGGAACCTGATTCTGGATATAGCACGCACAGTTGATGGCCTCCACCCATATTGAGGTGCCATCGATCTGGAATGAATCATACATGTAGCCATTTCTTTCAAGGACTGATTCTTTCGCTATACGACACCATTTTGTTGTGGACTGTAGGGAACTATGTGTTGAAGATCAATGCCCTCTGAGGTACAAAACTGCTCAAACCTCTGATTGACATACTCCCCCCCATTGTCTATACGCAAAATATTGATGGCCTTCCCATACTGCTTCTCTGCAAAAGCTTTGAAGTCTTGAAAAGCATCAAAGACCTCAGACTTGTGTTTGAGAAAGTAGACCCATGTATATCTAGAAAGATCATCAATGAATATCAAGACATATCTAGCCTTGCTAAAAGAAGGATGTGGCAATCGACCCATAAGGTCACTATGTACTAACTCCAAGAGTTGTGTGGCCCTCCATGCTTTTCCTTTATCAAATTTTTCTTTAGGATGCTTACCAAGAATGCAACCCTGGCAAACTCCATCAGAAAATTGAATAGAAGGCAACCCTGAAACCATGTCCTGTTGACTGAGCTGTTGCAAGTAGCGATAGTTCAAGTGGCTAAATCGTTGTTGCCACAAACTGCTCACCTCATCTAAGTGAGTAAGCAAAGTAAGTGAAGGAGAATCAGGAACAAAGTGAGAAAAGTGATATAGTCAAGACTAATGATCATCCTTCCCCACGGCAACTGTAGACCCATTGTGCATCTCACTAATAAGCACTATGTCTAGAGTGAACTCAACCTACTTGCCAAAGCCAATGTGAGTGATCTGATAGACAGATAGGAGATTAGTTGACAGTGAGGGAACACATAGAACATCATGAAATGTGCCATCCCCCACATCAACAGACCCTCTCCCTTTCACCTCTATAGAAGTATCATTACCCAATAGAATAGATGGCAAAGAACATGACTCCAAGGAGGCAAAACTCTCTTGTGATGAAGCTATGTGGTGTGAAGAACCTGAGTCAATGATCCAGGAATCTGGTTGAGAAGCAACAACAACTAGGGCCTTTCCCTTTCCTTTCCCCTTACTCTTTTTTGTGTTCTTTGAAGACCCTTCTGATGAAACTTGTTTGACAGAATTAGGTACCTTGATATTGCTCTTCTCAAGAAGATGTGAAAGGTGATCAATCTGTTTCTTGAAACACTTGTGTTCATCATGACCAAGTTTCTTACAATAAGAACACTAAATTTTCTCCTTCTTAGGCTTGTCGCCTTGTGAAGAAGAGGCATTATTAGTTGCTTTTGAAGTAGCTGATATTTATTCTTGCTTCTTTTCTCCTTGGTTCTTTTGTTTCTTATCTTTCTTACCATGCCCTTTCTGATCATTAGTGCCCTGATTTGCAGCCAAGGCATGAGATTTAGATGGCTTAATTGTGCCCATTTGAACTAATTTATCTTTCCCTTTAGTGCGTTCATTAGCAAATTCATCTAAAGAAGGCATTTTATATGTGGTTCCCAAGGCACTTTTTGTGGCATAGAATGTAGAAACAAACATAGAGTAGTGAGGACCAAGTTTGGAAAGAATGCTAAGAATCAACTAACTATCTTTCTTCTCTATCACGCACCGTTTCAACTGCAATCTTAAAGCCTTTAGTTTTGTGAAGAAATCATGAATTGTATCAAAATTACATGGATTTAACCCTATCAACTCATTCTCCAATAAATGTCCTCTAAGTTCATCTTGTGCACCAAAGAGGTTTTCCAAAGTAGTCCATACATCATTAGGTGTTGTAACAGAATCAATATGGAAAAGTAAATCTGGAGATACAGACATACATAGAGTTCCAAAAGCTTCATCAAGTTTGTTAAACCATTTAGGCTTTTCTACAATTAAAGATGGTTCAGTTTCAAGACCCATAGTTACTCTAAAAAACCCTAACTTCTTAAGTTGTATAGTCATCTTGGACTTCCACTCATAGTAGTTGTAAGGTGTGAGCATAGGTACTATTAATTGATCCATTTTAATGTAGAAAGAAAGATTGTTGTTGTGCAGGAAAGAAAGCTCAATGAAGAAAGAACATGCACGAGACACCCCCCCTTTTTCACTGAATCAAAAAAGCTCCCCCCCCCGGGAAAAATTGTTTGGCACTTTATAGATTAGTGCATTTGCAATGTTGTAGTTATTTTCTAGAGTTATACAAATGTACAAAAATGGACCCAAATACTGAAGTAAAACAAATCCATGTATGACAACTTCAAACCTACACAAATGTGGAGTACTTGGAAAAATATTTGCTTTCAAAAAAAGAATGACCCAAATTTGAGATCATATGAGAAAGTTATAGTATTTTGAAGTTTAAAAAACAAAAATTGTCCTTCATATCTGATGAGAGAAATTAAATTATAGAAACATGGGCACATTTGAAGAAAAACCAATTTTACCACTGCAAGGAGCATGAAATTCTGATCATTTAAAAAAAAAAAATCACTGAGAAATACCTCTGTATGGCTGAGAAGGAGCCGTTTGAAAATTAGTGGTAAAACTGAAAACTGCAATGGTGAGGGGTCCAGCTGAAGCTTTCTGATGTGATTTCCGCATGATTTATTAACTACATGAAAAAATTAACTGATACTTAGATAGTTTTTCGATGCGGCGAACAAAACCCAGAAGGCATTTTTATTTATCACTTGCGCAGAATGTAGCCAAAGTGTAAAAAAACGTCTTCAAGAAGGGAAAAACAACATGGAGAGCTTCTGATGTCCGATCTGCATGAACCTTATATGAAAAAAGGGGGGTTTTGGGCCTTCCAGAAATAATGAAAATATTCTTTTGGCCTGAAAATACCCCGTTTGAGAGATGCTTCATAAAATATGAGCTTCAAACCCCTATTTGCAACTTTTTCACACGATCTCCAAATCAAATGAAATGAAAGCAATTTCTGAATTTCTTGAGCCTCCTGGACACATTGGAACAACCAGAAATGCTGCAATCACCCAGATCTCACAAAAAATGGCATGCAAAAGATAGGGGTTAATGGGTCTTGTT
This sequence comes from Sequoia sempervirens, assembly GCA_007258455.2. Taxonomy (NCBI): domain Eukaryota; kingdom Viridiplantae; phylum Streptophyta; class Pinopsida; order Cupressales; family Cupressaceae; genus Sequoia; species Sequoia sempervirens. The sequence goes on from VDFB02026320.1 coordinate 150,724,173, forward strand.
ATATCATTTCTAATTCTCCAGATCATTATAAAACGCAAGAGAAGAACATACGGGATTGACAAGATCTTACATAACTCAATCTCTCAATCAGGAATCAAATGAACCTAAAACTCTCAAACTATAGCTCTGATACCATGTTAGAAATCTTGAATAAGATTAAAAACCAAAATCTAAAAGAGAGATCTAAGCTACATAAACTAAAATGCAAATGAAAGCAAACCAGCGATTCTGAGAGACATGTAAAAGTCGAAGAGACAAAATTGTATTAAGAGCTCAAAGCAAGAGAATGGCAAAGTAACAACACAGTGCATTCGATATTGATGAAAATACAATCTAGGTAGTGTTTTTATATAGGCAAGAGGGAGGGGTGTAGGTGGCAACACCAACCAATGAGGAGCAACCATCTATCGGAATAAAGATAGAAAAGTATCTTCCCAAGATAGATAATGGATGCTCACATGTAGGAAGGTGACACCTCATAATCCTCTCACCTAATTAAACATGCTTTATTAACCTAAGCAATATTAATAAAAGGTGTAGGAAAAAACTAGTAATAAAAGGAAAATAAATATCTCAACTAGGAAATAAAAACCTACACTAACATTCAAAACATAGTCTAGCTCTGTTACTCCATTTTAATCGTAGTAAAAAAGGTTGTGAGCTCAGCAACAGCGTAGCCTGTGAGCCCACCAACGACTCAAATCCTACAAAGAAAGATGAGATTGTCTCTATAAGTTATAGATGACCAATTATATGAGAAAACCTGCAAAAGAAGAAGAATTTAGAAAGACACTCATTCTAATTAGTAAGGATGAGTCATGAAATTATGTGGTTAGTGGTGTTAGCTACTTTTAGTCTTGTAAACTATCATGCAGGTTGTAAGGGACAACAGTTCACTGCTAGCCCTCTTCCTCTTGCCCTTCAGTCTCCTCCAACTCCTCTTTAGCTTAGTCCTAATGTAAATTGTTGTAATGAACAATTTGCACCCCCTCAGGTTTTTGTCATACCACCACCACCTCCTTTTCTGAGTGGTTCTGATACAAACTATTACTACTATTATCATGACGACTCCAAGACCAAAATCAATGTTGTGATGATTGTTGTGGTGGTGGCCATAGTTGTAGTTCTCCTTGTTGTTGTTATCCTCATTGAAAAGAGATTCAAGACCATTTCATCGAGCGTCCAAAACCTTTATAAAATGTTGGAGACCATTGCTAAGAGCCTCGATGGTATTTCAACAGGTGTTGGCAACATTAATGCGGATATTGGTAAAACTAGCAGTCACATGCACAGGCATGCAATGATTAGCCGATAGATTGCACCGCAAATGGCTATTGAATGGGTAGTAAGTAGTAGACTTTTTTTTTAGTGCAATGGGAGATATAAATAATCAGTAATATTTGCAATTATCTAATTGGTGTGAGGAAGGGAGAGCCTACTAATAAGGCAATATGCAATAACATGAGGTTAGTTCATAATAGAAGGTGGATCTTATGATATAAGGATATATGAATCTACTTAGTTGATATTGATAATACATTGATATTGGAATTCTATATATATTGTCTTATGTGTTATTCTTTTATGTTTGGTTAACTAGTTGGTATTTCTTCTAGATCAAATCCTTGGTTATATGACTCAATCCAAGGTATAAACTACAACACTCTAAAATTACTTGGGGCTCAAATCTTCGGTTTATGTTCCCTAGTTTTCTTACTAAGAAACACTTAACAATCTCTTTAATATACACTAAATATTTTATGGACTCCATTGAAATACTATATTTTGTCACCACTAGAGAATATTTACTAGGCAATATCAAGGAATTATTCATTTGTTATAGAATACCATTATATAATGGTACAATATACATGTATAGTTGAGAGACATCCACAAAAACATTCTATCTAAAGAAGAAGAAAATTTTGTAAACTATGATGTAGTTTTGAAGATAACTTATGATACATGGACTAACAATATAGAAATAACATGTCTTCAGAGAAAGAAATGAGTTTAGATAAGGGATTATGTTAGAAATATATTTGTGCCACTTCAATTAAGTTTAAATCCAAAAAGGAAAGAATAATAGATGCCAATGATGGAAACCCTTAAGGTTATGAAAAGGTGTTAGAATATAGACACATAGCAATTAAGACAGGATAAGCTAAGTTTCCATAGAAGGAAAAAACTTTATAATTTAGAACTTGCAACTAACCCATGAGAGAACATGGAAAAATAAAGAAAGTAATATAGAGTAGATAGATAGAAGATATATGACATGGATAAAACAAAGATAAGAGAATGAAATGGGAAATATAAGGAGGGATTTTAGGAGACCTAGGAGAATTAAGTGAATATAATTGTATAAAGGACAATAATATGTCGATATGCTAGTATTTTTATAGCATAAGATATTATAATGAATATATGATGTTTTGTGATATAAGATATGGAAATGGAATGAATTCATGTATGTATAAATTTTAATTTAATTATTCTATATTCAAGTAAACTTATCTATAATTCACCACCTTTGTTATAGTCTTCCTCTTAGGTCCCTTTATACTAGGGTATAAAATACAAATTTGAATAAGACTCACCTATTTTCTTCTTAGCACTAGAATTCTTTTACTAATAGAGATGATGATAATCAATACTTAAGTTTGTTAGATGATAGTAAATTAACTTCAATATTTTTTAAATAAAAATAAGACACTAAAGGTGATTAAAACGGAAGGTAAGGTTGGAAAAAACAAGTTCAAACAATGAAGCTCAAACCCTAAACTTAGGAAAGATAAACTCTATAAAGCACTATTGACGAGGAACATATCCCTAGAAAGCTATGAAAAATAAATAGTATAGAATACATATTTGAAAACTCCTTATGATAAGGAGGGAAAATTCTAAGGACAAAACATATGGGTGTCAAAATTACCAAAAATGTAATGGATAAAGATCCCATAACATTCAAATCTAGCTTAATTAGAAAGATGCAACCTTGATTGAGTTATGAGTTGGAATGATAATAAACTAATCATATGTCTATGAAAATAAATTTAAGAGATAGAGGGGCTTATCTCTCAAATCAATAATGGAATGTAGATGTTGAAAATGTGTAGAATCAATTCGTCACAATATTAAAATTAATGACTTTGATTAGATTGTCATCTTCAACTCTACATTAATCCAAAATATTGTGGTTGAAATCCAAATGGCTCATGTCAAACCTTGACTCAAGCAAACTGATCTTTAATACATGAACCTTTTTAGAGAACTAAATTGAAACGTGTCTTGATAATAAGATGAATGTATAGAAATATGTAAATAAAAATAAGACTTGAGTCAAATGTGTGAAAATAAATGTAGATAAATAAAGATTAAGAAATAAATTAAAATTAACATAAAAATAAATCAGTTAACAATATTCAATTATATTTTGTCTCATTGAAAATAAGACAAAAATTAAATATAAATCGACAAGAATACCATTATAATACAATCATACAATATTTCACCATTATAATACAATCACACAAACATCAAAACAATTGGTGAAGTCTCTCAAAACTAAGCCTTGAAAAACATTATAATCATACGATCATCAAAACAGTGGGCGAAGTCTGTGAACCGTGATTGTACGATATCTAATGAATGAACGATAGCGAGCATTTTTGGAGTAGTTGGATTCATATTTGTTTTCTTATCATTTTAGAAAGTGAGATGCTAACCAATTGCAATTAAAACATGGCTGACAATGCACAGATAAAAGATTCCTCAAGATAATCTATTCAAGATAAATTATTCTACAGCGACCTGGTATTTGACTCAGTTTATAGTTTGATATTGTCAATTTTCAGTTTATTTAATTCCCTTGATTAAGAATACCGCAAGTTGGTATAACGCTACTTTTTCTGTGTTTTCCCCCTCGATCTCATTGCGTGCCTGACCTCAAAATCAACCCTTTTTAATTTGGGTTTACCCTCCAACCTCATTTTTTCAGTTTTAAAGACAATATAAGTAAGGGAGAGGGGATAATAGTTGCATTCAGTTTCATTGTTGTATAGTATTTGTGATTATAAAATTTAATTAGTTTCAGTCAAATTTGCCTTCAACAATTCATCGTCATAATAAATTCTGATAAAAGTAAAAGACGGGTACAATAAATACTTTGTATTTTAACATTAATTGTGAAAAGTTGTCAAAAAGTTTTATGATAATTTACTGTTGAATATCTGAATTTGGATGTCACATTAGAAAATGGAGGTCTTACAAAATTTCATATAATCATTACACGGTCTCAAAATCATCTTGCATGTCTATTGGCTCCCCTCCCCTACAACACTTACATTTAAACCTTATGATTACATTTATTTTCATAGAACTGGTTGAATTTTATTTTTAATTTACTCACATTATTTCCCTCATGCATAGGATATGATCAAGCTATTAATTTTAATGGTGCACTTCCTTTAAAGTATAGCTTTACAAATTAATTTCAAAAGTAGATGAACCTAATATGATTGAAATAACTTTGTGTTTTTTCTTCATATGACTTTTGCATCTCTACATTCATTTTATGCTTAAAAAATAAATATAGGAATGAGTTGCCTTGGGGAGTTTGTGTAGTGTGTGACCATATTATAGAAATTTGTTACTTGATGGTGGTTTAGGTGTTTGTGTTTATTTAAAGTTTTATTTTGTTTTGTTTGTGTTATTTTGCAGCATAAGTAACACGTAGTATGTCTTTGTAGACCAATCCTCAAACTTTGAGTTTTTTTTGATAAATACCTACACAAGAGTTATATATCACATATGGAAAAAAAATGATAACACCTATTTCCCTACCTAAAAAGTGGCAATATGCATACAAGTGTATGTCATTTCTATTTTTATCCTATCATTTATAGTGCTCTTAATCCTATAGCATGCATTGGGATAAGAATAGTTAGCTTATGGCTACCATTACTCTTAATTAAGTTACACAATCAAGTTATTATAGTCTTAGATAATTATGTCAACTAGGGTGCATCCAAGTAATAGGTGTGTATATAGACAACCTAATGGTTGGTTTATGATCATTATCTTATATTTTTTGTTCTTCTTGGATACTTTTTGAGGTTTTCTCCTTTAAAGTGGCATATTAGTTTTGAGTATTATCAAATATTTGAAGCACATTTTCTATTATATTTTTTTTTGTGCAAGATGTCACTTCAAGTGGTATTAGAGCATGATCTTGGAATTCAAAAAGTAGGAAACATGGTAGTTTTTCTAATTTAAAAATTTTGGCTCATAAAATACAAATCTTTCTCAATTTAAAAAAAAAAACTTATTTTTGGAGGGTTAATCAAGGACACATTTAAGGCTCTATATTTTAGATTTGAGATCATAGTAAGAGGATTTGAAGGAGTTACTATGAAATTATAGATTCCACCAAATTCACTCCTAGGGCTCTAAAATAATATTTCCTTTTAATTTTTTTTAAGTTTGTTCAATAACATATTAAAGATGCTAGATTAAGAAGCTAATTTCCTAGTTAATTATTTAATTAGTTTGTCTGTTTTCACACTAGCATACTTAAAATTACTTAGGTCATGTACTCTTTTGTCTAGGGTTCCATTTAGGGTTTATTTATTCATTATCAATGATAATTCATTATACATTGTATTATTCTCTCATTATTTTGGATCAATAGAAGTCTTAGGATTTTACATTAATCCTATGTTTTTTCTCTCTTTCTTAATAGGTGTTTGATTGCAACTAGTTTGTAGGAAAATTGATCCTAAATCTAACTAGGATTAGCTACTTTTCACTTACTCGACATTGGAATCAAGATCAACAAGGGTATGAGATTGACTTACATCCTAAAAAGTGAGTCATTGAACCTTGGATCTGAATCTTTGAAGGTTGGAAATTGATTTTTGTTGTGATGCAATGATGTGATTATATAGACTAGAAAATTGCAATGATCTATTATGCTTTTTGACAAGCTAGAATCTGACAATCAAAATCAGAATTCAAAAATGAGCAGATCATACATAGGTATACCTTTCATGCAAATTTGAGCCTAATCTAGGTGGTCTAGGGTGCAAGGATTCCCTAGACTAGCTTCACTTGTCTCAGATTTGAAAATATAGGCTTCTAGATATTGGTTTGTAGATTCTTTCCTACAAGACTTGTTGTCAGATCTTCGTTTGTTGATTAGAAATTATAGATTTCATGAGTTGTTAACTTTTATGGTTTTGATGGATGAATGAGAAAACTGTCTTCAATCTTCCTCCAATCTTCTTTAAATTTGTAACCTACACACATAAAGAGAGAGAAAGGGTTGTTCAATATAGGGGCATACTTGGTCAAACCCAATGTTGGTATTTCTACCTCCACAATGGAAAAATTTATGATAAAAGAGAGTGCATCCTTTTGAAGAATAGAGGTTAAATGATAAACAAATGATGAATTGACAATTCATTACAACTCACCACTCAAATCTGATCTCCTTCATGGACTGAAGTCATTCTCATCACCTTCAAGGATTCCTTGTTGCTTGTCTTAATTTTATTTTAATACCTACAAGCATTAGTACTCAAAAACAAATGATCACAAAACATGAACAAACTTACATAAAAACTTGATGAAGTATTGATATGATTCTTGACTAAAAATAATACTGCAATAATGCTAATAAATCTACTCTTGACTAATTTTAGTATCTTTGATTTTCTCAATAATTTCTCCTTCAAATTGCTTCTTAAATAAAATGGTGAAATTGACTAGGTATTTATATGCAATTCCTCCAATTTCCCAAAAATCAAATATTGATGCCTAACAATTGAAATTGGAAATTAAAATAATAATACCAAAACTAACATATTCAAATTTGGGACCAAATCAGCTAGTCTAAGACACAAGGTGCCCTAGACTAGATTCTTTCTTTTTTGGGATCAAAAGTGTTGGGGGAAAAATATTAAATGCTTACTTTTCTTTCCCTTGTTTCATTTTTCAATAAATATTTTATAATGGGTAATTACATGCAGAATTAGCAAATTAGGTGTATAATTAGGTCCAAGAACATAAGGGGAGAAAAACCTAGTGTGAAATTTTCAAGGGTGACAATTTACGACTCTACATTTAGGCCCCACTTTAGTGAGAGTATGAACTTATTCTAAGACTCACACTAAAGTAATAATACGACAAGAGGGGTTCAATTATCCAAAAATTGAAGAGATAGTATGGCACTGAATCTAGGGGGAGAATGCAAGCCCCCAAAATTCAAGATCCTATGGCTAGACAACATAAGGACAAGGGAACACACATGTGTGATATTCATTACAACATGAAAAACACAAAGCATACACAATGAAGACACATAACATAAAGACAAAAAATGTAAAACAAACATGATGCAAACACAATGTGAACACAAAGGAAGACATATTAAAAAAACACAAGGGTTAGTACTAAAAGGATTCGAGTTAGTAAGGCAAAGAGACTTTGATCTTAAATTTATCTCAAGTACCAAATGTCATCCATAAAATGTGTTATTTAAAAAATTGCACGCTCTTATAAGGATGTAGGATCACTTATGAAACACATGGCTCCACTGGGAAGCAAGTTTTGTTATGCTAGGTAGCCATGTTACAAAAATTCTCAAGTTCATGAATTAAAAATTTGCATTATGATAAACCAATGGACTATATTGCTAATCATGCCTTAGGGAGTGCACAAAAATTTAACATCACTAGGGATGAATCAATGCTTAATTTCATTTGGGATGAATTGATAACCATGACTCAAGGGATGATATAAACAACACCATCACCAAAGGGGTATGTCAATAAGTCAGATCTCACAAGATGTCTATGAAATGAATAGGGGTGATATGCCCCCCCTTAAAATTTCAACATACTTGCTATGTTGGTATTTTAAGGTAGAAGAGGGAAAGAGGGGATCCTTGAAAGGAATTCACACCTCCCAACACTAGCTATCCTTACCCACAAAATGTAAGGACAAAGACAACCATGTAGGAGACTATTGTGTTGCTACCATGGAAAATATGGTCCAATTGCACTTAAGATTGTACCACCACGAATGGCAATAAGCAAACATGATGTTACTATTTTTAGTTCAAGTGTGTTAGGTGATCTATCTACTTCCTTAAAAACTTGTGTTCATCTTGTCTAGTACTTTTACAAGATACACACTTGACATTTTCATTCTTAGGTTCACCTTTTGAACAAGAGCTTCAAATGATTGGCTACATTTGAAGTAGTAATTTTGATTATCCATATTCTTCTCTTCTTAGTTATTTCATTTCTTATCTTGTTTTCTTAACCCTTTATATTCATTTATGCCTTTATTTATATATAAGGCATGTGACTTGGAGGGTTATATTATAATCATGTGAACCAATTTATCATTCTCCTTAGTGAGTTATACAACAAACTCACCTAGAGAAATAATTTTGTAGGTGGAACCTAGAGCACATTTTGTAACATGAAATATATAAAATAGTTAAGACCAATTTTAGAGAGAATACCTAAGGTTAGTTTTATGTTTTTATTTTCTATTTCACACTATTTTAACTACTATCCATTTTCTTTTAACATTATGAAGAAGTATTGAATGGTGTCAAAATTACTTGGACTTAACCCTATGAATTTATTCTCCAATTAATGACCCATTAATTAATCTTGGTTACCAAACATACTTTCCAATATGGTCTAGACCTCATTTGGATTAACACAAGATTTATTTTGACATAGTAAGTCAAGATGCATGGGCATACACAAAGCATCAAATACTTGATCAAATTTGTTAAACCATTTCATCTTTTCTACATCCACTATTGGTTTTGTCTCAAATCTCATTTTAACCCAAGGTGTAATCCTTTATTTTTAAGATAGATTAGTATCTTACATTTATAATCAAAATAGTTTTTTGGAGTTAGAACAATAAATGACAATTGATCTAATAGCATAGAAAAATAGATAGTTGTAGACACCAAAAAAATGTCCTAAGCCTACAAATGACATTTTTCTTATCAATTTCCCTTAGAATCTGCATAATTAAATAATTTTAATTATTTTATTATCTTCTAAGGTCACATTCTTCTATTAATTAAATAATTTTAATTATTTAATTAATTTTTTTCTCTTTCTTTATTCTTCCCTCGATCAATTAAACAAATTTATATTTAATTATGTCACTAATATTTATTTCTCTCTATAATTAAATAAATTCTCATTTATTTAATTATTCACTCTTCACTTTTATTCTATAGTTAAATAATTATTTTAATTATTTAACTGTTCATTAACCTTTTCTTCCTTCTATAAGTTAAATAATTGTTTCAATTATTTAACTATTCCTTATCACCCTTCCCTCCATTATTAAATATTTAAACTAATTTAATTATTTAGTATGTCATCCCATTTCCTCCACTCTTAATTAAATGGTTGCTTTAGTCATTTTAATTATTTCCCATTTCCCCTTTTCTTCCATAATTAAATAATCACTTGGATTATTTAATTGTCCATATCCCCTCTCAAATTAAATAATCTTATTATTTAATTTGCTCCACTTCCTCTTTTGAATCTCCACCATTCATCACTTCCATTCTCCTTTTAATCTTGGTTGTCCATCCTTAGCAATCCCTAACCCTACCTCTTTGTGGTGCAAGAAACCTTGATCATTGATATTTGCATCATTTTGGCTTTCGATCTAGACTATCCATTCAAATAGCTTTTCTATAGAAGAGAGTTGTCTCCATCATTCCAACCTTACAGCCACAATATATGATATCCTTGCTAATCGATATCACATCACTATCACTTGCATACACTTGCATACAAAAAAATCTGAGGGCGAGTTTCCATACATAGCAAAATAAAGGAGATGCAAGGAAGATGAATCAACTTTAGTATGGGAATTTTGGTATTTCTTTCTTTTTATTAAATTTTTGTTGCTATTTGTGCTTTCTTGTTTGAATTTGGATTTTTGGGTTTAGATTTTAAGTAGTTGTGGTTGCTACTATTGATCTTTACCTTTGCACTGGATTTTAACCCTATCCTACAATAGTTATGCAAAAAACAAGTTAAAACATAACACACATTAGACAACCCCTTTTTTTCTATTTTCCAAACATATCCCCCAAAAATTGTTATGTTTGGCACTTTATACTTTGTCCAATTTATAATACAAATATTATATTTTTGGACTCTTAAATACAATGTAAAAATAGCCAAGTATTGAAGCTATAGTTCTAATATAATATGATATCAACTTGAGAGAACCAATACCAAGTACATAGAAAAATATGAACTCTAAAAAATGGGACTGAAAATGAGTCTTTTACTCAAGTTATGGTAGTTGGAAGGTCTAAAAAAGACTATGCAATTAATTCTAGAAGAATATTTTCTTTCTAAATGCTAGAGAATCAAATTTTAAAATTAAATTACCACTACAGCGAGCATTAAATTCTACCTCAAATAAAAAAATTACACTAAAAAATATATTTTTATGCTCAAGTTATTAGCTCTCAAACTTTGATTATAAAATTAAAAATTGCAATGGTGAGAAGAGTTGAATTTTTAAAGGATTTTATTGATGTTAACATGGTGTCATGATAATGTCATCATTAGAATATGCTAAATCTTTAAAAAAAAACTCCTTAATTGTTAGGTTTCCAAAGCTACTATCAGAATTGTCTAAAATTGATATTCGAAGTTGAAAAATAACACTACCACTACATAGAGCATAAAGTTCTACCTCAAATAATCAAAAATGGTTTTGCATGCTTAAGTTATTAGTATTCAAATTTAGACTACAAAATAACAATAAAATAATTATGATGGGGGTTAAATTTTTAGAGGTTAATGATGTTAGCATGACATCATGATGATATCATCATAAAAATATGTCAAATCTCATAAGAATATTCTCTTAATTTTTTAGGTTTCTAAAAATATAATAAAAATTATATTAAACCACTATTTAAAGTTGAAATTTCCTTTATGAGTTACTAAGTTGTCAATCTCCATCACAAAACTACCTTGTTCAAAAATAATTGTGTTGGTTGGAATATGCACAAGAATATTCCCTATAATGTGGTCAATGGTTTAGTTAATCTCACCACTATATCTAATTGTTAGAGCCAATGGAAGGGTAGTAGTATAGTGGTTCTATAGAGTTCACCATCCTAGTGGTGGGCTAATGGCAGTGGCACTTGGTAAGTAGCACCACCACTAAAGTAGCCAAATGGGAACTACATTTTCTTTTCAAAAAATCCTTATGATATGGCAATCAATATTGCCTAGGAAGGAAGTTTTTATCTCACAAGCTCCTAACTCTGATTTTAATAATTTGACACTTGAATTTTTGGTTTGTGGTCCTTTTGAATGCAATATCAACGTCTATTTGGGCTAAAAATACCTTGAAATAATAGTTATCTTGTTCAACCACTTTGAAAGCCATTATTTGTAATTGGGTCCTTTGATCTCTAATATTGGTGAAATGAAAGTCTATCATAATTTTCTTGAATCTCTAAAACACTTTGGAATAGTTGAAAATACAACCATGATAACCAAAAAATGTAATCCCCTAAATCTCATAAGAACAATATATGTAAATTAGAGTGTTACATATACTAGCTTTTATTTTAAAACTATTTTGGTTCTCTAGATTATTTGAGAATGCAAGAGAAGAGAATATTCGTTTTCGAGAAAAATATTAGCAAAGATTAGTTTCAAATATCTCAAAGAATAAGATTTAAAAAATTATTATATTAGAAACTATCACTCTAATTCCTATAAATCATAATCTAATCGAAGATCTATTTTCAATCATACATCCCACACACTTTAGTTAATAGATGGTCAAAGATCAAAATTGAAAAATAGAGAGATTGTCTTGAAAAGAGAGAATTCAAGAGAATATAGCTAATTCTCGCATTACTTTTTCTGGCTAACAAAGAAGAGCTCGGTGAGTTCTATATAAAGAGAAAAAAAAATAAAAAAAATCTAAAAAGTGTAATAAGTCCAATCATGTAGAATAGGCAAGATTTTTACTTGGTAAATATCAAATTATATGGTTGCATCTACTCAAGTTAAGACAAACAAATGATTATGAGAAGTAACAAATAAATCTAAAAGAAGGTGTGAGACTCAACTATCCAACAGTGAGTGAGAGGGACATGTAACTAGAAAATTATGGCATGTGCTTTCATATTAATTATATCTAAATAACCTAAACAAACTTAACAATATGTGTAAGAAAAAGAAATGTCCCCTAACAAAAAGAAAATTAAAAACCTACAGTAATAGAAACAAATACTAAACCTGACAATGAAACATTATTCTTGATCTCAATGATAAATTACAAAACATAATCTAAAAAATTTAAAACTCTACACTCATAGAAACAAATATTAAATTTGACAATGACATTATTCTTGATCTAAATGATAAATTACAAAATATAATCTAAAAAAATTGAAAACCTACACTAATATAAACAAATATTAACTTTGACAATGAAACATTGTTCTTGATATCAATGATAAATTACAAAACATAATCTAGAATATTGATAAAATGACTAATAACTAGATCAAATATTATTATAGACTAGCCCAAAATAAATCATAGAAACTATCTAGCGAACTTTATCCTGTATGATTTTTTATTTGTTTGCTTATAATTTCCACAACGCAGAAAGCAGGGGGCTGTATATTGGTGAAGACAAGCAAAGGCCGCATTCGACTACACTAATTGAAAGACTGGGCGAATTGGGGGATTTCTATAGAGCTATGGGACAGACCGGACAAGGGGAAATGGAAATAAAATGTTTTTAATTTGACACTTTCTTGCAGACAAAAAAATATAAATAGTTATTTTATTTTTGTTGATTAAAATTTAAATGTTTATGGGTGGGGGTCTAGTTTTATTGATTAAAGTATGGTGTGAGGTCTTCCAGTTTTCAAGATACTGAAGGACGTGTCACATCAACATGTAAAAAGTTTAACAGAGGCAGTGTAAAAAAATAGGGTTTACATTTGACTGCGCTGAAAGGCCATTCATCTAAATCCTTCACTTCGAAATGTTTCTAACCTGTCTGGAATTCTTCTGATAATGATGTTGATTATTGTAACATTTAGCCTTGCTGGATCACCTACAAATGATTCTTCCAATAATGATATTGATCACTTCAAAACATAGTCTGACTCGGTCACTCCATTTTAATAATAATAAAACAGGCTGTGAGCTCAGCAACAACGTAGCCTGTGAGCCCACCAACGACTCAAATCCTGCAGAGAAAGACGAGATTGTCTCTATAAGTTCTAGATGACCCATTATATGAGAAAACCTGCAAAAGCAGAAGAATTTAGAAAGACACTCATTCTAATTAGTAAGGATGAGTCATGGCATTGGGTGGTTAGTGGTGTTAGCTACTTTCAGTCTTGCAAATTATCATGGTTGCAATGGACAACAGATAACTGCTAGTCCTCTTCCTCTTCCCCTTCCTCCTCCTCCTACTTCTCTTCAGCCCGGTCCTGATGTAAATTGTTGTAATGAGCAATTTGCACCGCCTCAGGTTTTTGTTGTACCACCGCCACCTCCTTTTCTGAGTGGTTCTGATCCGTACAATTTCTACTATTATCATGACGACTCTAAGTCCGGAATCAATGTTGTGATGATTGTTGCGGTGGCGGCCATAGCTGTAGTTCTCCTGGTTGCCGTTGTCCTCATAGAAAGGAGATTTAGGACCATTTCATCGGGCGTCAAGAGCCTTTATACAATGCTGGAGACCATTGTTAAGAGCCTCGGCGGTATTTCAACAGGCATCGGGGGCATTTCAACGGGTGTGGGCAACATTAATGCGGGTATTGGTAAAATTAATGCGAACCTTGAGAAAATTTCTAAGCGACTGGATGACATTTCTTTAGAGTGCAACGTGTCTGTAAGTTTAGTGCAATGTCGTAGCTGTGGTTCTATGTATAGGTATGGTTCTAGCTGTAGTTGTGGTTCAACCTGGAGTACATGTCCTTGCAGTGGTTCTCTCTGTAGTTGTGGTTCTAGCTGTGGTACATGTCGTTGCTAGTACTTGGACATCTGTTGTGATGTGGTTATAACTATGGTACATGTCGTTGCTTGTAACTTTGTATCTATGGAGTGCTGGAGTGGTTAGATCTATAGTTCAGGTAACTGTTGGTATCTGTCTATTTCGTAGTTTGGTGTAATGGTTATGTCTATAGTTTATATAGTTTTAGGTATTTGTATTTAAAATATCGTAACAATAAAATTTGTTTTTAATATAATATGTTTTATTTTGTGAAGTTTTGTAGAAAAAATAATTGGGTAATTGTTGATCATCAAGTGTTTTTTAGCTGACTAATTTAATAGATTGATTGTCTGATATTGTAAATGAGAATATAATAATGATTGAATTATTGCTTATTGGTTACCTATCGATTTCTAAGAAGAATATTTTTATGGATTGAATGTTTACCATTATAAATGAGAATTGTGATACAATAAAAAAATTTAAAATTTTGTGAACTCCATGCAACATGTTTTTTGAATATGTAGTGTGCTCAAGTGCATTGCATCTATTTATTGCTACTGATTTGATAGTTGAAATTGCATTTGAAGTAGAAGTTAGAACTTAGTAGAGTGTATAAGTAGTACTTTATTATAGTAATTGTGGGGAATTTGAATTATTCCAAGTCATTTTACACAAAACTAATGAAGCAAGATTAGCTAATAGCACAATGTTATGATAAATGTGAGCATAGAGTACTTTAATTGGTGTTTTATAGATCATGAACAAGAAGTTTCTAAAGTATGGTTCTTATAAACTTATAGTTGAGCAAATATAATATTGAAAGAGAATCATCTAAATATTTGTAAAGAGGGAGATTTCTCTTTCAATTCACAATTCACAAGTTGTATTTTCTTCATATTGATTGGCAATTTTTAATAATAGATCAAGGAAATAATATAATCACCAACAAGGTCATCCACCATGAAATAGATTAAGGTAGGATAGAAGACAATGTTGTTTAAAAGATTATGCCTTCAGAAATGGGAGAATATCAAATCATATAAGAATGAATTGTTGGGAGGGATTCAGATATTGGCATCACATTGTATATAGAATTTACACTTTTCTCATTAACCTTCATCATAGAACAAGAGATCTTCCCTTACTACTTATCATCTAATTTTTATACAATACTTATGCTCTAAAATATCTAATGGTGGCATGTGCACGTCCTCGCAAATTTTTAAATTCTAACATTTAGTGAAATAATTCTACAGATCTTGAATGGACCCAAAAAGGCACATGGAAGGAAAATGGGCTAAAAAATATTCTATCTTACACACATGATATATTCACTAATCAATTTAACAATGCATTTCTATATGTTATGAATTGCATTAACCTCCATAAGTGACATCCATGTATTTCCAAGTTTTTGAACAAGTCTAAAATGAAAATAATGTTAGAAAGTATGTAGCATAAACATTTGAGCCCCATTTTTCCCATCTTGTCTATCATGTCAAATTGAAACACTTTCTAGAAATTTATTAATTTTCACAAATCGTTAGTGATGAATAATGGGAATAGTTTAATTAGCTTAGAATATATAAAAGAAACAGTCTAATCATCTGTGAAGAGTTCTAAAAGGAAAAGACAAAAATAAATAAATTCAACTATAATGAATTAATTACTTGTAAATATAACCTAAGAAATTATTTCTTCATCTTTAATCCCTAAATCCAAATTCTTCTCCCCATCTTCTAAATTTAAATTATCTAGCACTTATAGAAACATGGCAATAACTAAAGGCCCTTGCAAGTTATCTTTTAATGAACTCATGTGCTTGAAATATTCACCACAATTCCATTACTATTCTTTCTCATGGATTTCTCATTGGTATGCTAGTCCCCTCCAACACCAAATTATTTCCTACATTAGATTACACAATTTTTTGGTACCATGCCTTCACTTTTAGTGTGTCTATAGCATTTAGAATTCATTTAGTTGTTTTGCATATAGAAGTTGATTTTTTCCATGCATCCCTCTACATAGTAGTAGTAGGGTGTCACATGTCATTCAAGGTAGCACAAAAAATTCACATCTTCATGCATGACCAATGGTTTTAAAATGGTTTTAAATCTATCTTCATAGCACCTAAATCTTACATGGTATTGATGGATTGTTTTTTATTAGAAAAGTAGAGGAAGGGCCCTAACCCATTACAAAATGAAAAACAGAGCCTAACAACTCAGTAAAAAGACTGGAAAAACACACGAACTAGAGAGAAACAACCAGTTAGAACAAACAACACAAAATTGTTCAAGGAGCAGCACTTGAACCAAGTAAAGCCTCTAAGGGTGAGTTAAATGAGACCGTGACCTTCTTAGAAGGATTTTTCTTCTTTCTATGAACCGTAGTCCAAGGAGAATCAAAAACTAAAACTGAGAAATTTTGATCAGAAGGGGAAGACTCCCCTCCAAAGTAGCAAACCAGAGGAATAGCTGAAACATCTGGTACAGCATATGAAACCAAGCCTAAATTTGTAGGACTTACTGCAGCATTTTTCAATACATTGGCCTCAGAGGAGGCAACACAAAAGCATTAGGGATAGCCAAATCCAAAGGTCACACAACAGTATCCATAGAAGGAACAACACCCACTACAACCGAGTTAGGTGGAGTAGAAACTAGCATTTGAGGAGCAACATTTGTCACAGCACTCATATTAAGCCTCGCGAAAGGGGAAGCGGGCATAGATTCATTAGAAGAAGAAGAAGCAGAGTCATCCATAGGGTGAATTGTTAAGTGTTCACAGAGTGAATTCTTCCACCATGTAGAAGAAGAAACAAGGCGGGAGATTTTAGACCAGCCACGAGCCAAGTGGCCAACAGCAAAACAACATCTACAGCAAAAAGCAAGACCCTCATAATCCACAAGCTGAGACCAAGACCAACCATTAATTTGTAGGACAACCTCTCTAGGTAAAGCCTTCGATAGATCAACCTCCACCAAAATCCTAGCGAAGGAAGTATGAGTGAAATTCTCGGAAGCCCTGTCTACTTTCAAAAATCTGCCAATAGCATTACCAATGCCTTCATAGGTAGAGGAACACCAAAACTATAAGGGAAGATAGGGAAATCTTACCCAAATAGGCATCACATCCAAAGGTTCTTTCAAAGGGTTAAAACAAAAAACCTAAGGTCTTAAGGAAAGGGGATGAGAATCCCACATCCACAGACCATGAGCTAAAACAGCTTGTCTAACTTCAAGAGAATTAAAACACACCACAAAAAAACCCCTTGCAGAAGGGTAAATCTCCATCATGCCATCCACCAAAGGAGACTAGTGATTGGTAATCCAAAGGTGCAAGTAAGGAAGAGAAGGCCACAAGCAACAAAATCTGCAAATAAGAGCATTTTTGGAATAGAAATCTATATTATCAGAAACTTCCTTACCAAGAAAAACAACATGAGCAACCGCAACACAATGCATAGGTTGTACAGCACCCTCTCGAGGTCTCTTAGACTTCACAACATCAATATAAGAAAACTACCCCTCTCCAGAGGATGGGGACAACCCAAAAACAGTAGCTCCAGCAGCCTCCTCAACCCCAGGAGGAGAAGAAAATGTAGCATCATTAGGGACCCCAGGAGCAAGCGCCACACGAGATGATGGGGAAATCCCAGAATCACCCACAGAAACCCTAGCGACCGCTTCAACCACCAGAGGTGAGGAACACATAGCACCCATTTGCAAAGAGGTCAACAATGAGCTCACAACAAGGCGAAGACAGGGGTGGCGTCACACCAGGCGAGGGCAGGGGCGGCACCACAAATCTGAGCTTTCCACGAAAGATGGGTATAAAAGTGTGATCATCATGGGTGCAAATAGGGCCCTTAAGTGGCAAAAAAAATAGTGAAAAACCGTGAAAGTTAGGGAAACTTGATGTAAAAAAATTAATAAGTTATCTATAATATTTCAAAAATATGTAAGAATAGAATATGTAGCAAACTGAATGTAGTTTCTAAACTACTATGTTTTTTTTAAAAAAAAAAATCTATTTGGTGAAAATTTGAAATTTCAATGCAAGAGTACTTAAATTTTAGGGAAAAAATAAAAAGTAGGTGTCTATCTCAATCTCTTAACCACAAAAAAAATGATAATATTTTCTTATAAGATTTTAGATATAAGCAAGATGTGATGCATATTTTTGTAATTTTTTACAAGCAAACAATTAATTATGATTTTTTATTACAACTTTTAAAAAAAAAATATAAAAATCATATGTCTTACCACCCTAACTTGGTCAAACCTTCATGAAATAATTTTTCTTTTTTAATCCCTAGTATACACAAAGCATTATAATGTGACACATGTTTTGATTCAAAAAATGTGATACCGCTTTGAAAGCTATAGATGCTTTTCAATCAGCCAATCAATTAGAACTTTAGTTGTAATTCAAATAGAAAATGAGTAATAATTATTTATTAAATTCAAAGTAGAGCATAATTTATATTGGTGGAAAGCTAAGAATCTCCTTTAAAACCCCTTTCTTACTCTATCAATTTTTGGTAAAGGCTGTCGTCACCACATGTCATCATCACATATTGCCACTTTTGGCCCATTTCATGATCCCCGGCTACACCGGAAGGAAGCTCCCAGATTCTAAAAGCAGAGTGATGTGGTATATTTTGGTTTTCACCATGGTAGGAGGGAACGAAGTGGCCGGGAGGAGAAATGGTCATAGAGCCATTCAAAAACTTGTTTGGGCGGGAAACCTTGGAGAGGACAGGAGCTATCTTGAGCTCCCTAATAGTGGGATATATTTTGGTATTGGTGATATGACATCTTTTGAGTTGTTAGAAGCTAATCTCAACCTAAAATCTAATATATTTAGAGTAGTCCTCATATGGATTCTAGAAATAGTTATGAAATTTGGTTATAAACTTAATACAATAAGTTATTAAACCTTATCAATAAATTTGTTTTGTACATATTTTTTAATTATGGAAGTCCATTAAATGAGATTTTTTTGAGCATTTTTCAAACAACTCATTTTCCTACTCTATGTTTTAATATTTTGCATGCATGTCTATAAGGTTTCTTGCAATTAAAACATCCAATGATATTTCTCTATCATAAATTTTTTTTATGAATGTCAACATCCTATTCCAAATCTTCTATCATGTCACGAGCTATGAGTATGCTATCAAATATGGACCAATTAGGTTGGGATCCTAATTGTATATGGTGAAAAAAATGATTCATTAGGATAGTCATGTCTCTATATGATGTTATAATAATAAGATGATAATAATGAGATGTTAAAATAAATATACTTCTTTTCAAACCTATGGGATTTGGCCCTAACTATTAAACACATGGTTTGTTCTAATGAGTTGATATGAGAAATTCTCTAGTGATTAATTTATCTCCTACTAATTTGTGGTTACCTATCATGCACCTACTATCATATCTTGATTGTTCATGTATTTCACCATTAGACATCCTTTAATGAATGAGATTTATAACTCATTATAGATTTTAAAACATTAATCATTTCTTTATAAATTTATAATGAAATTTTCATTAGTTTGAATTCCAAATCCAAATCATCATTCAAAATTTGAAATGTTTATATTTATTTAGGATATTTGAGTGTTGATTTAGGCTAGTATAGATAAGGTTAGTTTATGATATGCATTATCGATATGAATGTTTTCTCATTTCACAACTACCCATCTTAAGGAGCCTAGACAATTATGCTCTCTAATGGTCTTTATTGAAACATGACGTATATTTTTAAGCTTTGCCTCTACCAATATATAATATAATCATCAAATTTGATGGTGACAACTTGAAATTTTACCATCGATAAGAAAAGACATTCCTATACAAATAAATATAAATATGTTAATTAAATATTAATTAATATTTAATCAAGATAAAAATATTCAACCTTTACATAAATAGATGGTGTTTAACATGGAAGGTATTTTTTATTATTATTCTCACAATAATAGTTAAAGAAACCCTCTTACACATTGAAAATAATTCATTTCTTAAGAGTAACAATTATAAGACTGATTCCTAGACGCTTAACTAACATTGAGAAGCATGAAGCGGTGAGCAGGAAAGGGAACAGGGGTGAATTCAAATCTAGGGAAATAGAGGAGGATGAAGATGATGGAGATCCACATGGGATGGTAGTCTTTTTTCATGAGTTGACTTTTTCTCTTCCTTTTACATTGTGTGGGAGTTGTTGGGATGGATTTTATATTGTTGTTGTTTTCCATGTGGTGCCTTGGTTGGCTAAGGCTATTTTTCTCATCAGTAGAAGGATGGGTTTGCACACTAGGGGTTTTGTTCCTTCATTGCTCGAGTCTTTGGATCAATTTTTTTCCCCAATTCCCCTGTTTCTTCCTTTATTGTTTCTTCCCCTCATTGTGGCTTTGATTTTCGGGGGAAAGATTTTCTTTCTTATGGCTTTGTTGTGGGATTTCATGGGTTATTTGTCGCCTGGTCTCTCACATTTATTTTCTCTAGGAGTGACTCTTTGTTGCAGACCATTTGGCTATTGGTGGCCTAGTTTCCTTTAGAGAGTGCCTTTTCTCAAAGGTGCGGCTTCAATGGTTTAACACTTTTTTTTGGTGGTCTAAGCACCCTTTGCTGAAGATTTTAGTTATTTCGATGTTCTACTTTGGGAAGGACTTTTCCTTGCTCGTTAAGGGAGTTGTTTTCAACCTCTTGTGGAAGGGGAGGGATACCATTTTGAAGAGGGTAGGTTTGTGTAAATGTTAGTTGTTTATCTACTAGTGGTGTCTCATGTTGGATGCTTGCTTGTTGATGCTTTTTAAGGAAGTAGTGGTGGTTGTCATGGTTAATGTTTGCGAGCCTATTTTCCTATACCCCTTTTGGTGTGTGAAGCTTATGCTAATGAAGGGGTTGCTCTCTATTTTCATGGGCATACCTTGGTGGTCCAAAGGAGGTTTTATCTTTGGTGCTTGTGGGTATTGTTTCCCTTGGAGTGGTGTGTATGATGCAACCCTATTTATGTTGTTGGCTTTTCTAAAGGTTGTTAGTTGGTTTCAGCTTGGTTCATGTTTGCCTATGAACAAGGTGTTTCTTTCTTAGGGGAAATGGTTCTCCAAATGTGTGAAGTTGAT
>VDFB02026320.1:150745474-150808318 GCA_007258455.2 Sequoia sempervirens
ATTGAAATTTGAAAATGATTTCATTATCTCTACTCATGTTTTTCAATAGTAGATATTGTCACAACCATTACCACCACGTGGAGACCACACAAAAATAAATGTTGATGCCAAGAGGGTTAGCTTTTGTGAAGGTGCAATTCCAACAAACTGCTATGAATTTTTTTCTAAAACTGGCAACAACATATTTTATATTTTTTGCATGGTCCAATGACTCCAAAAGCAATACAAAAGTGTTGACTCCAAAAGCAATACAAAAGTGTTGGTAATGGCACTAATAATCAGACTGATGCACAATGTATGTGCCATATGTAAATATATCTATCTATGCAAAGGAAGCACCAAGATGTGCATACAACAAGAACTATTTTAACTGTGATTCTTTCTCTTTGATGGTTTTTTTTGTCTAGCTGGCTGTTGAAACAAATATTGTTTGATTTATGACATTAGCTTTCTATCTATTCCTACAATGCAGGAAAATAGTTAATTTTACACAAGTTACATATGATTGCATTAGATATTGTTGATTATTGTTCTTTGGAATGGAACAAAATAGTCAGTCCTATACACTTTGTGTTAGGTTCCATTGGGAATTGTTTATTATAGTTCTATGTCTTAAGCTATATTGTTTCATTTTGGAGAAGGTGTTGTTGAAAAGGTTGTACTGTTTCAATTTTCTAGCAAGTTGTATTGAGAAAGGAGTGTTTTCTTGTATGGCTTTGTTATTGTCAATTTTTTATGGGTTTCTCTTTAATTGTTTGCAAATTGTTTGCTATATTGTTCCTTTCTCCATCTGGGTCGCTAGGGGAAACCAACACTGTTTGATTTATGGCTTTCATTTTCTGGCTATAGTTGGAACAAAATAAAATAATTGATGTTGTTGATTCTATACACATCCATATATATGCATATATATATACAAAAATCACCATATATGCAAACACGCACACATATATATATGCACATATATACATATATAGATACATATATATATATATATATACACAAACACATATATATACACATATATATATAAATACATACATACATATACATATATATATGTATATATACATACATACATTCATATACATACATACATACATATATATGCACAAAAATATACACACAGACACGTGTATATATATATATAGACACAGACACATATATATATATTGTTTGAATTTCCCTCGAGACATTGTATGCAAAAGGCTATATTGTTTGTCAAAAATAATATTATCTCATTTATGCTTGGCATTTTCTGGCTATTCTAATTTTGAGAAGATGTAACTGAGAAAAGACTATATTATCTATGAAGACAACTATTATTTGGTTTAAGGTTCACACTTTGTGTGTATGATTTTGCATGGGTTCCTAGCTACCATTTGTTTGTGCTCCATGGGTTTCTCCATCTAGGGTGGTCTTAAAACTAAAATTATACTACTTTCTTAACAAAATATTGTCACAAATAGTAACAATATAGCCTTCTTAACAACACAATCTAGAAAATTATCAATTAGAAGCCCATGAAAAAATAAACTTGTATGTGAACAAAAGCTTATTCGAAATTGATTCTCAACAAAATACCATCACAAATAGAAACAATATAACCCTCTCAAGAGCACCCTGTTGAAAATTAGTAGTGAAAAATGCATCAAAAAATATGCTTGTTTCTAAAGAAAACCTTTTCGCAAATTGAAACAATATAGCCCTTTCAATAGCACTTTATCAAAAATAATACAATATAGCAAGCACACTCACCAAAATTACATAGCCAATAAACGCACTTGCACCTTGACACAAGCTTTCCCTTCTCACTCATAGCCACCTTGAAGGACAACATAAACCTAGATAATGACACCCAACAATGTGTTTTAAAAAATTGCACAGACATTCGCTTTGTTGTCCGAGGAATTTTAAGACAAATGATACTTGCACCATAACCACTATAAGCAAACCATACAAAAATTAATGTTGATGCCTTTTTGCTAGCCTACTCTATCATTGTGCCAAATGCTTTTTTTTTTCTTTAAGAAAGGCTATCCACTAGATTCTTGAAGGCACTGGAGGGATAAAAACTTATGGAAATTCCAATCAAAGTTCACTAGAATGGGAGGACAACTTTCCACCTTTTCACTACTGCCACAAGGGTAGAAAAAAAAAGACACAAAAGAATTCTATCTAGAGTTCATACAAATAGCCAATAAGATTTCAACATATTATCTCATTTATGATTTCCATATGACAGGGTAGACGAACCACACCATCTACACTTGTTAATATATCTACTTGTGGACATAGTTCTATGTATGTGTACATTTACGTATGTATCTAGATAAATATACATCCATGCAGTTGAAATATCGTTGCGCATAAAAGTTTCTACTACAGATATGTGTAGATTTATGTATGTCTATTGGATATCTATGTGTATATCCATGCAGCATAGAATATCTTAACAGAGTTTTGTGTAGATATATATGTCTATCATGTATTTGTGTATGTTAGTACCTACCAAGTGTTTTTGCTACTTCTTTGCAATCTCTACTGATAGTGTCATGATGGATATGGATGTCATACGATACTTGGATATAATGTTTGTTATGTATTCAATGCAGTTCAATCCAGAAACCACCACCGAACAATGCTTTATTGACAATACCCTAGACTGCTCAAGTAGTTTGGTGTGTTTTAAATCCAAAGTATTGTTGCAACTATTCCCAAAGTATGCAACACATACATGAAACCTTTGCGACATTGTTCTATTAATGGTGTGCATCCTATGGCACGCTAATTTGGGTAGGAGGTGGAAAATGGGTTATAACTTTGGCTAGGATATTTTTGCCAACCTCCCTTTTTTTACCTTCCAATGGTTGTACAAAAGGTTGTGGAGGCAATTATTGGCTTCCTTTCGAATAGGGTAGGACATTCCCTATCACATGGGTAGAGGGGGCTAGCAAAACTGAAAATTGGTTCATATGAAGATTAATTGTTCTATGTTGTGCATGCACTGGGAATGGTTCTAGTAGCACCTGCCATTTAACGACTCGAGGAACACAAAAAATGACTAGGAAATATCCACAAGGAATTCTTTGCTATGATTTTGTTGCTATACATGTTATCAGATCCATGAGAAAGCATGCCATGCTTCTAGCAGAGTGCAAGATTGATCAACCTTTGTGCAGCTTCTACAAAGCTGGGTAGAGGTTATCTTTTTTTTTTTTGCATGGGTTGATGGTTACAAAACAAAATAAAAGTGTTTCCTATGGGGTATGTGTAGGATCATGATGGGACAAACAGTGGCGATATGATGGGTATGTGGCTAACAAATTTTTTTCTACCAAAAATTGATGAAACCAAAAGGGTTTTTAAAGGAGATTCTCAACTTTCGACCAATATAAATTATGCTTTACTTGAATTTAATAAATAATTATTATTTATTTTCTATTTAAATTATGACTAAAGTCCTAATGGATAGGCTGATTGAAAAACATATATAGCTTTCAAACGATATCACATTTTTTGAATCCAAAACATGCATCACATTCTATGATTCACATACTATAGGATTAAAAAATAAAAATTGAATTTCATGA
The DNA here is from genome assembly GCA_007258455.2 of Sequoia sempervirens. NCBI lineage: Eukaryota > Viridiplantae > Streptophyta > Pinopsida > Cupressales > Cupressaceae > Sequoia > Sequoia sempervirens. Next base: position 150,749,068 of record VDFB02026320.1, read on the forward strand.
AGTTTTGACCAAGTTAAGGTGGTCAGACATATGAGTTTTTAAATTTTTTAAAAGTTGAAATAAAAAATTCATAATTAATTATTGACTTGGAAAAAAATCACAAAAAAATATGCATCACATCAGGACATGAGTCCTCTACTTATATCTAAATCTTATAAAAAAAATATTATCATTTTATTGTGGTTAGTGTTGGTGTAATTAATTATTAATTACAGTTTGCATAAGTTTACTTAGGCATATTCAATTCCTAAGTTATAGGTTCTTATCTTTATCTTATTGAGCTATCTTGTTGCTCAAGATAAGATTAGGTTTATGCATCTTTGCTTTTATAAAAAAAATTATCTCTTGTAATTATTGTCCTTCGAATAATAATTATTTGCACATCTTCTTGCAAATCTCTGCTTTTTCATTTTTCTCTTATGTGGAAGGTGATTTTTCTAGTTTGCAATCAGATCTTGGTTTCTAACATGGTATCAGAGCCTCGATTTACAGCCCCTTCTCAGCCTTTTTTGAGGAATACAATGCAAAGCTCGTTCAAGGTCCCTCGAGGGTTTCATTCCTTGAGCATCTTTATGCAGCGTCTTGGATCAGATCAAGGTTTTTTGTTGGATTCAGAGCATTGCAAAAAGTCAGAAATGGCTTTTATTTTATTCATTTTCATCACTTTTTTTTCAGATATGCAATGGTTTCAATCTTAGTGAGTTTTCTGATAGATCTGGGGGTCGCCATATTTTTGAAGCACTTTGGGCCTAAACAAACCTCGTCGTTGCATTTGCATCGCCCAAAAACCCCTATTTTCATGTAAATTTTGTCCGATTTGGGAAAAGTCATCTGGATAGGCAAAAAAAAATTTGCAGGGAGGCCGTATGGCCTCCACAGCACTCATTCTGAGGAATTTTTTTTGAAAAATTTCAAAAAAAATAATCAAAAAATCAAAAAATACATAGAAAATCTTGCGCCTCCAATTTTAAAGCTCCCCGCTGCCACCGCTCCTCCCAACAGCCACCGTCCCATTGCCGGGCAGCTACTCCTACTAGGCCACACTACTTCTTAGCCAGTCCACTGGTCCATAGCCCCCATGGACTTATTCTACCCGGCGGTGGTCGCTTCAGCGACTGGGAGCCCCAGATTAGCCCCTGCCACACAAGACCAGCCACCAATGCTGGTCATATCTATGATCATGGGCTCCGCCCAACCCCCATCTACGCCAGCCAGCTCCTGTGGTGGTCACGTGGGTGACTAGGAGCTTCGGCCCAGTTCCCCCTAGTCTTGCATGTGACCAGGGGCCAAAATTTTTTTAGCCCTTTTGGGCTTCTGGGGGCCAAATCGGACGTTTTTGGACAACTTTCATAGAAATGGGTGTAACTCGGGCATATGGTGTCCTTTTTTACCAAGCGAGATATCGTTGAAAAGCTGTTTTGACGCTCTACCCAATGGTTCAGGTGTGATTTTTCGGTTTTTCATTTTTGATATTTTTTCGGCCTTGGAAGTCAAATGTTTCCGTTTTCACTCCAGAAAGCATATATTTTGACTCGCTTATCCGTTTTTCATGATTTTTCATGGCTTTGGAATGTTGGTTTTGGCCTCTATGCAGATTTGAGGTCATTTATAGAATATGTGTACCTTATTTTATGCATGCATTCATTTTTGTTTTGTGCACTAAGTTTGCATTTTTGCTTATGTTTCTGTAGTTTTGCATTCTCTCCTTTTGCAATCATTGGGTATTGTAATAACAAAGTGATATAAAGTTCCATTGAGGGGGACTCGCATGAGTTTTTCATGTTTCTTGTTGTCTCCTTTTATCTTCTTTCTTGCTTAGCTAGACACATCATTGGTTTGCTTCAGTTCACAATTCACATTGGGATTTTATAGTTCTTAATCCACATTGGTTCAAATCATTCTCATTTGAGGGCTATGTTTTTATGGTTAATGTTCTAGAATCTTGATGGTACTCGTCCTATGGGAAATTTTAGTTTTAGTTTGGCATTGGCTTCAAGAGACACAACTTCCATATTTTTCATGATTATGGGTCCTTTCATCTACTGTTGCTTACAAATTCCAGGGTTGATCCAATATGTGAGTTTCTAGTGTTCCTTGGCATCGGGTCTGCTGTTGCATTTGTGATTCTGATATGGTATTTTGCTAAAAGAAGTATCTTTCCTTGCTTGTTGGATTTGGGGTTCCAGTGTTACTTCATCAGAGTTCTTCTAGTGCTTCTTCGCAGCAATTCATCTCTTTGAGGTGGGGTTTTTCCCACTGGGTTTTCTCTCTCTTTGCATTTGTACATGAGTAGCTGATCAGGCCTTATTTCTGGGACTCATATTTGCACAATAATTTTTCTTCTCCCTAAGTTGCACTTATGGGGGGGTGTTGGTGTAATTAATTATTAATTACACTTTGCATAAGTTTACTTAGGCATATTTAATTCCTAAGTTATAGGTTCTTATCTTTATCTTATTGAGCTATCTTGTTGCTCAAGAAGATTAGGTTTATGCATCTTTGCTTTTATAAAGAAAATTATCTCTTGTAATTATTGTACTTTGAAAATAATTATTTGCACATCTTCTTGCAAATCTGTACTTTTTCATTTTTCTCTTCTATGGAAGGTGATTTTTCTGGTTTGCAATTAGATCTTGGTTTCTAATAGTTAGAGTGGTCAGACAGACACCTACTTATTTTTTCCTTGAAATTTAAGTACTACTACATTGAAATTTTAAATTTTCACCGAATAGATTTTTGTTTTTAATAAACCTTGTAGTTTAGAAACTAAATTCAATTTGCTACAAATTCTATTCATACATATTTTGAAATAATATAGATAACTTATTCAAATTTTTGCATCAACTTGCCTAACTCTAATTTTTTTTAATGTTTTACCACTTAAGGGCCTATTTTTCCATGATGATCTTGCACATACCATGTGATAACACACAATTTTCTCAAAAAAACCTTATGAAAAAATGAAACAACATAGCCTTCCCAACAACACCTTTCTAGAAATTAACAGTAGCAAACCCATCCCAAAATACAGTGATATATATGTATTTACACACACACACATATACATATATACATATTTACAAACAAAAAACCACATATATAGGCACACACACACACACACACACACACACACACACACACACACACACACACACACACACACACACATATACATACATACATATACATATACATATATTGGAAATTTTTCAACAAGGTGTTGTTTGGGGTCATTTTGTGGCTATATCTGATGTGAGAGCCATGAGCAATGAGGGTAAGCTTCTATGAGAATGCAAGATGAATTAAGATTTGTGCAAATTTTGCGAAGGTGGTTGCACATTCATGTTTTTTGAATGGGCGGATGGTTACAAATGCAAAAGAAAAGTGTCACCTATGATAATATTTTGTCGATTTCTATGCAAGAAAGATAGCGAGAAGAGGTGTGTTTGAAGCAAGTGGGAAGAGCTCCATGTCAAAGAAACCCTTGGTGGTTTTGTTTGATTTGTGGTTTGTGAACTAGCCTAGGCTATATTGCTTGATTTTCCACAAGGTACTGTTGATTGTTTCAAATGTATTTTCTCATCTATTGTTTTGATTTTGTGTCTATCATTTTGCATGGATTTATATGTGTGTGTGTGTGTGTCTCTGTGTGTATATATGTATATATGTATATATATATGTGCAACTCTTACCGCTACATGGATACCATAAATGACTAAGGAGGGCATGCTTCTATGGAGGTGCAAGTGCATTAACTGGCTGTACAATTTTTGTGAAGCTTGTTGGAGACAATCCTATGCTTTTTGCATGCGTTCATGGTCGCAAAAGGTCTAGGTTGTGACAATTATTGTATATATATGTATATGTGTGTATATATATCTATCTACACCCTTACCATACACCCTTACCAACATTATTTTATTTGTGGTTCACAATCTATGCCAAGCTATATTGCTTGATTTGTGAGAAGCTAATATTGATTGTTTGAAATCTTGATAAGCTATTGCTCACAAAATACTATATAGTTTCTAAGTACATAAGATCACCTCATTTATGGTTTGCAATTTGTGTCTATCATTTTCCATGTGTTTGAGGCTGTCAATTTTTGTGTGTTTTTGTTTATAGTATCCATGTTCTAGCTATGTTTATAGGGTTGGAGGAAGAATGCATACTATAGAGAGCCAGTGAGAAGGGGTGTGTTTGAACCAAGCGAAAAGAGTTGCATACTAGTAATATCACTTGCCACATTGTTTCATTTGTGGTCTGTGGTTTTTGGAACCCTATATTGTTTAATCTGTAATAGGGCACTATTAATTACTTCAAATTTTGATAAGCTAGAGAAATAAGTATATTTTTTGGATGGGCTTGTCACTGTTAGCTTTCAGCAAGGTACTATTGAGAAGGCTATATTGTATGAATTTTTTTGATGGGTTTTTGTTGAGGCATGAATAAATTTCAACTCCAATTTCTTTCCATGACCTTTTTGTGGGTTTTTGTTTATGGCTTCTGTTTTGTGGCTATATTTCGAATCTAATATAATTTTCCATGTTATGTAGTGTTTTTGGTTGCTCTTCTGTATCTTGGGTTATATTGTCTCATCCTCAAAAAGGTTGTCATTGAGAAGTCTTCCAATTCTCCTTAAGGTGTTATATTTGTTGGTTTTTTTTTGTGGTTATGGTTGCAATGGAATAAAATAGTTAATTCTATAGACTTTGTGCTAGATTGCATTGGGAATTCTTGATTATTGTTCTCTTTCTTTAGTTGTATGGTTTAATTTTTGAGAATTTGTTGTTGAAAAGGCTCTATTGTGTCAATCTTCAATGACATTCCATTAATACAATAGTATATTTTTGAATGGGTTTGTTACCATCAATTTTTTGTGGATTTCACTTTAAGGTCTGTGTTTTTTTGGCTGTGGATTTCCACTAATTTGTAATAGTGTATTTCTTTTGTTTTGTACGTTTCCATGAGGGGAATATTTTTCATTCCAACATCACTTGATTTATCACTTCCATTATGCAGGGATGGTTGCAATAGAGTGAAATAGTCAATGCTATACAATTTATGTCTAATTGAATCAACAACTAGGAATAGGTTTCCTAGTATGATTTTTCATTTGATGCTACCATTAATTAAAATGGTGGAAAATATATTCTTCCTATGTGTAGATACATATATTTTTCATTATGGCTTCAGACAATATTCATACACACTAATACCTATGTTTATTTGTATTGCTACATTTTCCAAATGGCTAGCTATATTACAAGTCCCATATGCAATATTTATGCCACTCTTCATGTAACTCTAACAACTCACATGCAAGTGGCGTGTATATCCCCTATTTGTGTGAACTTTGGTTAGAATTTTTGACAATAGATAAGGCTAGAAAAATTAAACACTAGTTGAAATCAAGACTTATTTGCATATGGTTCTTATTCAATCCCTATGGTTCAAGACCAATAAAATAGTCAATGTCCTCATTGAAGGATAGTTGTTACCTGTCTAGACCCCAATAAGGGTTTGTTACAATGGAAGGTTGTATATCAACCGCCCTTGAGATCATACAAAAATAGCCAGCAATAGGCCATTGTGAAGGACATGAACTATTTTATCACTTTGCAACCATGCCCATGGGATAGGAACCACAAATCAAATAGGAATCACCATTAACTTATGAAATGAACAAACATATCAAGCAAGAAATATGAATATTGTTTGCATCGGATTCCACATACATATGAATGAATAATGTGTGTCTCTAATTTCACAAATATACATATATGCAATACATACAGATGGTGCCTACATCTAATTTGACATACACACATATTGACAGTGGAGGAAACAGGAATAAAACACTACAAAAGAGAAACATAATTTTTTCCATGCATATATCTCTAAGGAATAGACCCATACATATACATGCAACACATGGAATAGATGTATTTGGAGTTGCAAAACAAATTCCACATTGTTGTTTCTGTCTCAAAAGTTAGTTGAATCAACATATATGCACTTTCAAAAAATCAGCATTCTAAAGTCAACAAAGAAACTAGACACTCTATGCCATTTCCAAAAAGGAATTGTTGACTGTAGGTCTATAGCCCCAGAATATAACCAAAGATAGAGGATGATAGCAAAAAATACCTTGCAGAGTACAATAAGGTCGGCAACCTCCTAGCTTGCTAGCAACCCTTCCATATGATAAATTTTCTAGTGGTCGGGAGAAAGGTGGCAGAGGTGGCTAGCACACGCTGGGAAGCTATAGAAAAACTATCAACGATGCCTTGTAGAAAACAACATAAACTATATAGTGTTGCAAACAAAGCCAAACACTTCAATGACACAATCATGATTTCAACAAAGACATATAAAGTAATTTTTCAATCCGTCACCAATCAATTGATGCAATAGCTATCAACAAGTCTATAATTACCACTAGATAGTACATAGGAAATATTGCAACAAAAAGAAAGCTATATGTAACTCCACTAAAAAGGAACACACACAAATAGATAAACACAGGCTACTCCCAAATAGCCAAGAAACAAATATGTGAAAGATACATAAATACAACAAATATAAACAAGTCAGACTATACACCAGAAAGGATACAAATGCAAGAAAAACATGTTTACAGTTTGCTCAATACACATGGGAAATAATCAATATAGGTGGTAGGAACAAAGAATAAACAAGGAACAGACTTATAGGATTGAGGCTTGACAGTTGGTGAGTAGCCTAGGGAGAGCTAGAGTCCACCGACATTATTGGAGATGCTCTTTGTAAAAGACAGAGCTGCAATGCCGAAGACTAGCCACAAATTCTATTGCGACAAGAATACAATAGCCAAAGATTCAATTAAAAATTCAAAAGCTAACAAGGTTCGTTCTCAATTTTAAAATAGTAAACCTTTGCACATTCCAATTTTTTTTGTTGGCACATCTAGAATATAATCAAAAAAATAATATAAAAAATGCACATTTATAGATCTCTCCATAAATAATTTCAAAAAAAATCTATATTCCTCCAAGACAATCAACCTAGTACATACGTTTTCCACCAATGCGATCAATGGTGACATCAATATTCCATATATCAACAAAAATAAAACATATCATTCCAAGAATGACCCAATGAAAAGTAACATAGCAATCACTATATATCAATATTGTTTCCATCCACTTTGACATACATACATATCTACACATAGGGGAGGAACAAATTTCTTATTCATGTCATTTGTTTTGTGGCCATTGTTCTAAATGGCATTCTTCATTGTTATACTCTAGAATATGCCACATCCTATCATTTTGAACAAGGTTCCATGAGAATGCTATATTGTTTCAATTTTAGATAAGGTGTTATTCACAAGAGGCTATATTATTTGCACATCTAGGGGGAACAAATTTTTGATTCATGCCTTTTTCTTTTTGACCATCATTCCAATATGTCATTCTTCATTGTTATACTCTAGCCTAGGCTACTTTTCATAATTTTCAACAAGGTGTCATGAGACTGCTATATTCTTTTGATTTCAGATAAGGTGGTGTTGTCCAGAAAAGGCTATATTGTTTGTTAATATCAATATTGTTGCCAAACTCAATAACAACTTGTTAGAATGATATCCTGTATCTTAAGTGTGACATGGAGGATCCATTTTACCATTGATAAAAGTGGTGGAAAATGTATCTTGTCACTCAGGGGATTACTTTCAAGTTCTCCTTGCAATGGAGTAAAATATTCAATCTTATAGAAATTCTTTTAGATTCCATTAGGCATCATTGATTATGACTGCTTTATAAGAATATTCTATGCATCTAATACCATACATGTATATTATATGGATGAGTCTAAATGAAATCAGTTAGTATGATTCTCAAGAATGATTTTTTTGGGTAATAACACTAACTATATAGTATTAATATTTTATTATGCATTGCAAAATGAAATTATATAGCCAAAGTTACAAAACAACAAATTGCATTGCATTATAGAAACAACATAGAATATTTTAATATATCACAACCATTTTCAGAGGCGGGAAGCCATAAAATGAGACAATATTAAATTTTCTCATCCATATATTTTTGTATGTATATCAGGTGTTTTTGTAGGCATGTGCTTGCAATAGGATGAAATTATTGTTGAGCTTATGGGGTTTTTGTCCATTGTTATTGTATAGCTCAAGCTATATTGTGGTTTCTTCCATCTCATTAAGCTATTGAAACCATAGCCCAACCATGTCGACATTTGATAAACTAATTTGTTAAAAACCTTCGGAGATAATGATACAAAACCTGTGACAAATGGTCAAATTGATTCGACAATCCCAATGCTCTATATTGATCATATACGCAATTCATTTCGCTTAGCAGTGGTGGCTGATGTATATTATTTATGTTACATTTTGAATAGGCTATAGTATTTAATTTTTTATAGCATCTTGTTGTAAATTCGGGGGTCTATCAATCTTTCTTAATGTCTCATCCACATTCAAATACACATACAAAAAATACATCTAGATATATATACACTATACATACACATATATATGGGTGATCCCAATTGGTTTACAATTTTGGCCAAAACTAGACAACGAAATTATTATTTTTAACTAAATCGCTGCATTAAGGGCACCTATAGCAAATAAAGCGCAAGGAGTTTCGGGTATATAAACTAGGAGTCTCCACATTTTGTCCGTAGATTCTGTGCAAAATATTTTTTCAAAATTTTGAATCGATTGCTCTTTCCATCTCCCACAAAAGGTGGTTTTGAAAACAACATTTTTTTAAAAGTGATGTACACCATATAACACATAACCTTTTTTTTCCTTGAAGGATAAAATTCTGTTCTTTCAAATTTAGATTTGTAACTCTAATATCCGATGCTTCCACTTGGTTAGATAGCTTTTGGTATTGAATATTTTTCTTTAATCAAGTTTCAAGTCAAACAAATTACAATTCAAACATATAGTCTGACATTATATAAAGCATAACTTTTATTGTATGAAAAAAAGTGGTGAGGACTCAATATCTGGTGAACTCATAGTTTTCAAAAAAAAAAAATTCTAATTTTTCTATTTTCAGATGTCATAGGAGATAGAACTTCATTTTTCGATTGAGAAACCTATATTTAAGAAAACTTAAAAAATAGATAATAAAACCAAAACATATTAAAAATTATTCATTGGATAGCTTCGTTTGAGGGCTACATGATACCAATGGTTTTGTGAAGTCTCCTCCATTTTTTCATTTTCAAATCAAGCTTTGAAATAAAAATGCACTCGGAATTTTTGGTGTGGGAGGGTGAAAGGTGAAAAAAAGGGTGGATTCGTAGGCAGTGTTTAAAACCCATTAAAATCTGGCAAAAATGTATATTAAAATGGTTTGATCCGAACAGAAAATGGTTTGGTTGAACCCCTAAGTAGATCCTTTGTTTTCCATTTTTTAATAGGATTATTTTATTCTTTTATATTATAATATATAATATATTACATTACAATATTATAATAATAATAATATATAATTATTAAAATATATATTATTATTATAATATAATTATTATTAATATAATAATAATAATATATAATTAAAGTAGAGGGGAGAGGGAGGGGGGGAGGGAGAGACTTGAGAGAGGGGGTGGGAGAGATGGGGTGGGGGTACACATGGATTTAGGGTTTGGGTTAGGGGTGGGGAGCTCAAGGTCGTCACTAGTGGAGTGAGTGAGAGAGGTCCGGAGGAATCAAAGGAATCAAGAGATCAAATCGCGTCAAATCAAGTGAAGGGGAAAATAGTCCGGAAAAAAATCCGTCCGGGATTCAGGATTCTGGGTCAGCGATCCGGAAAAATCAGAACAAAATCCGAAATCCAGAAGGAATCATCAAAATCAGGAACCGAAATCGAAAAAGTCGAATTCAAGTTCGAAGTCGAAATGCATCGGAAAAAGAGGTCAAAACCATCAAATCATCGAGTTCATCCGGAAATCGCATATCAAAGTTCCGTTCAAATCCGGAAATCCCTAATCCGAAAAGGGGAAAAAAGAACAAAAATCCGGCAAATCAAAATGGTCGATAATCGAAAGATAGAATCAAAGAAATCGGAAATCGGAAAATGGATCCGTTCGAAACAAAGATTAAATGGTCATCGCTTGCGGTCCGAATCAAATCGTCAATCAAAATCAGAGGGAGAGGTCAGTCAGATCGACAAAATCAAAATCAGGCACTGTCCAAAATCAAAATCAGAAAATAAAGGCGTCAAAATCGTCATCTGAAGTTCAATCCGTCAAAAAGAAATCATCAGAAAAATCGTAAAAATCAGGGATTCAGGGTCAAATCCGAGAAATCCAGGTCAAAGGCCTAAAACTCGAAGGATTCGCTCCGAAAGCAGTCAATCGCGGTCTAGGACGGAGCAGAATTAGGAATTCAGTTCGGATAAAGGGTAGGATCCCGAAAATCAGAAAAACAAAGGGAAGATCAAAATAAGGAAGGAGGGGAAGGAATGGATCAAGTGGGGGGAGGACGATTCGAAAAGGTCCCGTCGGGTCGCGCGTCAGCTCAAGATGGTCAGAAGGAGTGAATGAGTGAGAAAAGATAGAGGCATCGAGTTTGAAAAAGAGGGGTCAAGAATCCGTAGGAAGATTCAGGATTCAGGATCCAAGAGATCAGGAGAATCAAAATCAAATCGGCGAAAATCAAATCCAGGATTCAGGGGAGGGGGTCATCGAAATGGAGGGAGGAGGAAGCAAGGAAGGCTGGAAGGGTCAGGGCAGAGGGAGAGAGGAGAGGGGTAGGAGGAGGGACCTGGAGGAAGGGTAGAGGGTAGAGGGGAGAGAGGGAGAGGGGGTAGGAGGGAGAGACTTGAGAGAGAGGGGGGAAGTGGGACAGAGATAAAGGGTAGGGGTACAGTGGTTTAGGGTTTAAGGGTTAAGGGTAGAGGGGAGAGAGGGAACTCAAGGGTAGATTGATTTATGTTTTAAATATGTGTGTAATAATTTTATAATTATATAACACTTAATTTTAAAATTTACATAATTTCCCATGGAAGAATTTGATGGAACAAATATAAGTTCTATATATAATTGTATATAAGATTCTTGAACTTAATAATTCCATGAAACAAATATAGGTTGTATATAATTGCATAATTGCTCATGGAAAATTTTGATGGAACAAATATAAGTTGTATATAATTGTATATAAGATTCTTGAACTTAAGAATTCCATGAAACAAATAAAAGTTGTATATAATTAAATGTGAGAGATGATGCTATCAAAGATTCTTGATCTTAAGAATTCCATGGAACAAATATGTACATATAATTGTAATTTACTCAAAATGATTTATAGCTATTTATACGTTACTATAATTTCTCACTTGAACATGTATATGGTTACAAGTGAACTTGAAAATCATGGATATAATCTAAGTCAAAGATTCTGGTTCAGCTTGTTCTTCAATAATATGTAGAATTTTTTGATGATCTTCACTACCTAGTCTCCATTTTCTTCGGCCACGTGCATGTGGAACTATGTGAAGATGTAGGGCGGTAGAAATTATCAAGTGACTATATTGATATACCTTGTTATTAGGTTGATAGTCAACAAAATGAATCTTGTGTTGAACAACTTTGACTTGTTTTAGATATGTCCCTTGCACTACAACAGAACCTACATGGTAAACATGAACCTACTTGGTAAGACATATGAACATGTACACCATTTTTGTGCTCAATGTTTGTACAATATATATTTAATGTTTATAATAGTCATACACGCACATGTGAACACAATGTATATATAATTTTCAATTCAAACTTGCCTATAGGAAATGACATTCCATCACTTGTTTCAAGTTGTGTTACCTTATTCCTCTCTTATGTGCAATGGAATAAATAATAGCTAACACCTTCGATGTTTCCAAGCTTTGCTATGACAACAAAAATATCTCCTGTACACCAAATTTACACACAAAATTTCTTAAAAAATTAGAAATTTCTCTAGACTTCAAAGATAATTAACTAGATATATATAATATATAAAAATTATTGAAAACTTACACATGTACCTTTTCTAACCAATCCTGATATATGGTCATAATCAATTGAAATCAAAGGAATGTCTTCAAATCTTTCTTTCGTATTTTCATCATATGTTTCTAAAACAACTAGTGGCATTGTATCCCATTTACCAACATATCCAAGTTCTTGGTTGTTGCATGCATGATTAGAGTTTCTTGGAATGCACTCAGTGCAAAAACAAGAGTAATCCCTTGTGTGTAATGTCCATCCATGGCGACTATTTGAACTCCCAACACAATGCAAAGATCTTGTTTTTTCTACCCTCTTGCATCCACGCATTGATCATTTGTCCACACCTAGATACATGTACAAAAAAAACCTTATGTGAACAAACATGTATATATATATATATAAATTTAAAATTTAAATAAATTCAAATTTTTCAAAATGTAATTTATACATACCCAATATCTCCCAAAACAGTCTATGTGGAATGTGTCAGTTTGTTCTCAAAGATGTGTCGACCACATTTGATGCAAAGTGTTTCTTGCACCATTCAACAACATCATGTGCATTGTCTATACGATCTTCTGGATAACTCATTTGATGTTTCCTTAAAGCTCGTTTGATGCAAGCTCCTGCTCCATCATTTTCACCCTTTCCATGCCCACTCTAAAAAAAACTCCAAACATGTGGTATTTTGTAGATTTTATGATATCTACAAAGTGCATATAGAATGGCCATGAAGATTTGAATTTTTCCGCACATCCATTTGACCATACAAAATTCTTTTCAAATTTTACACCCTTGCTTTTCAAATTCTCAAAAAAATTGTAAAGCAATGTTGGACAAAAAGCGTGTCATGCTCTTTATCATCACTAATATAAAAGTGATATTCTTTCTTTATGGCTCATTCTTCATTTGTACTCTCAACACCATCCAATTATGATTGTGCATGTCGATAACACACATGAACCATAATAGTGATCTTCTTTGAAAAGTAATACTCTAATTGAATCTCTTTTTGATGTATGAAGGAGTAATTTTCTGCAAAGTCAACTACTGATAGAACTGTTCCAAGTGGGAAAGTATCTCTCAATGCTTGGAATTCTTGTGCTTTCCACTTAGCAAAAAAGGAATGTTGTATGTATGGTTATATCAATTTTTAAAAATCTTCCATAAATTTTCCAATAGGAATCTCATCTTCTACATAGTTCAACTGTGTGGATTCTTTCCCAAAAAAAATTTGCAACTTTACATACTTGTATCTATGTGAGTAAAATATGTGAATAAACATAAAAAACCACACAATGAATGAAACATTATATTAGAGAATTCAAATAACAATCTAATTAAATTGAAACAAATAAAATCTCTAAAAATAGTACTTACCTCTTACAATCTACTATCTTTGTTAGTTCATTATCCTCATTTCTTAAAGGAAATTTACCCAAATTTCCACATGTCTCACAAATTCCTTTTGTGCAGTTTATTTGAGCTCCATTTTCATGATCACATAAAATAGCCTTTATGAAAAAACTTTCCTTTTTCGAAGTGCATTTTGAAACCCACAACTTTCTTCTCTGATCTTTTGAAACACTTGATAGTCGAGATCAAATTCAATATGATAATGGCAACAAAAAGTTTCAAAAAACTTGTTTATTTTCACATAATATGACTTAAATCTTTCAAATATTGTTTTCCCAATCTTTATATGAGTATATGTATTACAAAAGTTCATATACATCTCAAATTGTTCTATTTCTAGCCAATGTTTGATATGATTTTCATAAATACTAGGCCCAATCCTGTGTCTCATAAAATCTCTAGTAGTTGATGATGGACGAGTCTAATCATGCCAAAAACTTGAGATCAAGTTCCTAACAACATCTTCAATCCTATTAGAACAGGGAGCTCTACACATAATTGCCCAATTTCCTTCTAAACTCTCATCCAAAAACTTTTTTTTTCCTCATATTTTATTAATGTGGTTCTACTATAACTAATTTCAGCCGAAAGTGTAGAAAAAATTATTTCTCTTGCTATATCTTGATGTACAATAGATGTTGCCAGTATTGGCATGGTGTGATGGTTTATAGGTGGCATTGTTGTTCTTGCCACCAAGGTTCAAACCCCGTTGGGGTGGTATTGTTGAATGATTGTATCCGGTTCATAGCTTTGGTCAAAAGTGTTTACCCCTTGATTAAAAAAAAAAAATGTACAATAGATGTCAACATCACCCTTCTTGTAGTGGCCTTATCCACTAATTGAGATCCTTTCCCAATAGAATCTAAACCCTTTTTAACATTTTTAGCAATATCCTTTTGTAATCCCATGTGTTTCTTCTTCTTTGCTGCTGAATGTACACCCAACAATTGTAATGACTCTTTCAGCTCATTACAAAGAAGTAAACGTGATAAAAATTTGGATTTTTCAAGTGTATCAAGATGATTGAAATGATGATTGATTATTCCATTTATATATTTATTCATTGACCTCTTTGTCTTATTATAAGGCTAGTTGGCATAACATTTCAGCTTCTCCATATCCATTTCAAGTAAATGATCTAAATTTCTATAAGAAATTTGGTTCATCACCTTTTCAGCTAGTTTTATATGCTCATGCATAGTAGTAGAAGGAAGTGATCCTGACCCATCTCAAACATGCATTGTTTGAACTTGGGCCTCCTCCCTATCCTCAAGATCCATGTTTTCTTCAATGGATTCATTTGATCCAATATCTAGATTTGGCTTGACTTCAACATGAGAACTTCCTACTTGTTGAGCCCTTTCTACATGTCACATTTTGCAAAGAAAATTGAGAGATGATTCTATATAAGTGTAATTTATGTATGCAAGCAAAAAAGTGATAAGACATGATGCTATAAGTGACAGAAGTTTTGAACAATTAGTTTTATATTCTCAACCATGCCAATAGAAGGAAGCGATCCCGACCCCTCTCCAACAAGCATTGTTTGAACTTGGGTCTCCTCCCTAACTTCAAGGTCCATGTGTTCTTCAACAAATCTTTTTGATGGAGAATATCTCGATTTGGCTCGACTTCCACTTGAGAATTTCCTGTTTGTTTGAATTTACATGCAAGCAAAGAAAGTGAGATACTATGAGTTATTTACTTGTGGAGTTGAAAGAAATAAAATAAAATATTCTTAAACTTAAGAATTCCATGGAACAAAAGCAATTGGAAATAGATGATAAGCAATTTAGGTAATGTCTATGCAAGATGACTATTTTTTAGTATTAAATTTTCCAAGTTAAATCTAACATGGTTTTCATAAAAGGCATGCATATTTATAAGTAAAACAAATTGAGGTGTTAATAAAAGTCCCAAAAACATGTGCACTTGAGAGAGAGAGAAGAAACAAGCATGTGTACCTTTTTTATTTCTATGATAATTTTCCAAGTTTTGTTCACACCTCTTTTGTTCTTCTTCTTTTGACAATTTTCATTGAGTCGCATTTTTTCTTTTTCTTTGTTGTCCTATTTTCTTCTTCAAATTAAATATGTCTCCAAAATACGCAAGCTCCAACTGATATAAATGTGAATTAATCTTGCAATTTGATATGGAATAATGAAAAATAAGCTTGTATCTATATGCATATGGGGAAAAAATTATTCTAGTGTATGGAATAACTACATCCTAGATCATTGAATGAATCAAGTGGTAATCAAACAAGTTATTTCATTGTGGAGTTTGTTGTTTTTTAATGTATAGATATGCAACATATATCTTAGAGTAATTTTAGAATTTTTTTACTTGTAAAAAAGACAATAGAGGTATAATTCAAATTGAATTTTCTTAATGTTTCAAAGAATAAAATTTTTGTATAATTTAATAATGGTGTAGATTAAGAGATTATTTATGAAATAATTTAACATAAAAAATTTATAACTTAGAGGGAAAGTGTTTGAAGGATGATATACAATTATAAAAGGAATGTTCCTACCTCTTCTTTATAATTATATTTTATAACTTGTTTATAAAATATCATTAGTCTACTTGAGCTTGAGAGTCATTTATTTTATAATTTTTGAATTCTTACTATAAAATTAAATGGGTGTGCATGCAAATTATTTATTGTGGTCAACATGAATGAACTTAATTATAAAGTCACATGTTCATTTCCTAAAATTCTACTAGAGATCAAATATATATCATATAAGGAAATGTAAGTTCTAAGAGATCATCAAATAAGCAAATGTATGTATATTGAATATAAGCGAATGTATACATATATCATATAAACATGTAAACATAAGCAAACACATACATACATGTAAATAGATTCAATGTATAAACATGTAACATGTTATAAGAAAAGAGCCAAATGTATGTATATAAGCAAATAGCCAAATGTCTGTATATAAGCAAAGATCATCAAATGTTGAATACTAAAAATCATCATATAAGCAAATAGCTAAATGTGTGTATATAAGCAAAGAACCAAATGTATGTATATAAGCAAAGATCATCAAATGTCGAATACTAAAGATCATCATATAAGAAAATACATGTAGTAAATATCATAGATCTAGTGCAGAGCCTAATATGAATGTCAACTCCTTGTCAAATGACCATCTAAATTTGAACGGTCCTGCTCTGATGGATGTGCTGAGCCCTACAAATAAAAATGTGTATAAAATGTGTTAAATGCATATAATTTATATTAAATAAATTTTATGAAAGTTATTTTTAAGAATGTACTTGTATATTTCTAAATATCTATCTAGATCTATGTGCATACATATGCATGTACATTTACATGTGTATATATAAAAATTTAAAACTCACATTTCCACTGGCAGCAGATTCATCCACATAGTCGCGTCAATGTACACGATCTAGAGGAACAAGGCTAGGAGTGACATGAGGTATGTCTACCTACAATATATATACATATATCAGTACATGAATATCTCTAAGTTAAAACTAAAATTTAAAAATAAGTAAGAAGGAATTGAAACATGCACATGCACACATACATGCACACCATCTAATATTGAATGACCTAAGTCCTCTGAAACAGACGCCTCCACCATATCAACTATACGGTCAAGCGACGAACCAACATTTGCATCCCTCTTATGTATCCCATGTCATGCCATAAATTATGAGTGAAGAGGACTATGCAGGTGAGATTCCATCGGTGATGACAAACCAAAACCAGTTAGCATGTCAGTAAAACCCATAGTCTATGCAGCTATCGAATGATCTGTAGATGGATCCTTACATGCACTAGTGCTGGGTTGAGAGTGATGGGATCCTGGAACTGAATGACCTCTACATCTCAAATGATCTCTAACACACTCTATATTGATCCCATAGTCTGATGCAATGAAGGAATATGCCTCCAAGAGGTCCTCAACTAAACAATGCAGAGTCATGTGTGCCATATCTCCTGTAAGTGCATCAAGTTGTGTGGGAGTAGAGATGTTCATCATTGTAAAAGGATCCATGGTGGTCCACTGCGTTGAAAATGGTGTGGATTGAGAACATCTAGACATCAAATACTAACCTACAGGATCAGTAGATATCCTACTGGTGGTAGCTAGAATGTCACCTACAATGTCAATTGCTTCCTTTTGGGAAGCAATGACAACCTCATTTGCTATGGGGGCTAGAGTTGGGGTGAGAGCAGGAGACCTCTCACCAACCAATACCCTAAACACTAGGGGTGGTATATCTACTCGATGATAGGTGGGCCTATCAGCAATCTTGCCATGCCCCTGACTAGCATATGGTGGAATGTCCAAGTAGTTGACTTTGAGGCCCAAATGGACCTCAACATACAATTGTTGAACAAAATGCAATGGAGTCTAGTCATTGTTTGGGTATATACCATGTGTTGTGAGAAATCGTGGGTAGATCAATGAGGCCATAACATGATCAACACATCTAGTGACATGATATCCCCTAACCTTACGCACATTTTGATAAAATGGAAAACAAGTGGTTTTATCATTTCTTTGGTCACACTATCCTATATTTGTTTAAGGGGAACGTCACCATGTACTTCTTCCCACATGCGGGAAAGAATATCAACTACTCTATCTGGGGAATATGCACTAGACCCCTTAAGTTCATCTTTTAGTTTTTCTAGACTATGCAATATTGACATGCATGGTTCAATATATATCCTCAGGTTTGCACCATGTGCTAATGAATATCTCAATTTTTTAATCTCATTAGTGGTATTTGAAAAAAAAATTATGCAAGTGGAACATCTTCATTTTCAATGTTATATATGTATGTACACCTAAGGGAGCAATGAGACCTTGGTAAATAATATATCTAGATATAGAGAATATATTTATCTAAAACAGTTCTAATAATTCATCTACTCATCAATAATATTATCATACAATTAACAAAATAACATTCAACAACTATCTAGATTTTAGTAATCAAAACATTCAAATTACTAGATTGCACACAAAACATAATCTAAAACAGTTATAAATTTTAAATTTTAAATCAATCTAATAAATATTGACTTCATATTGTATACTTGTTATAACATCTCACTAATTCAACAATACATTTTATATATGTTAAAAAATATATAATAGTTAAAAATACAACTTCTAAATATGATAGTAAATCTAATCAAACATGACCCAAATGTAGGATAAAGACAAGAATCTTAATCTATATCATTATTTTGAGTTTGGTTTAATAGAAATTGTAAAAATTTATAATCCTGAAAAAAATAATGAATAAACTTTAAAGGATCATTTTAACAATGGTGAATTAGTGCCTAAAGATTGGCCTAAAAAATTATAATATTCAGTATTCTCATCACAAATGATATATGAAAACAGTTGTAAAATTTAAATTGCTAGATTGGTTGTTCCACCTCTTTGAATGAGATTAGTAACAAGGTAACTTATGAGTGTTTTAAACAGGGGAAGAGGTTGGGTATTTAATGTACTTTAGACATGGTTGTTGAATGTAAAATTATTTAGACCATGAGAGGGTTGAACAATTTAAAAAGAATTGGAAGACAAATATAATCTATAACATAGCATCCTTAAATGGTTCAAATTTTAAATGAAACAATGAAAGAAAGAATAAGAAAACAAAGATTAGTGTAAAATTATTGAAAATAATTGGGGATAAAAATATCTTTAAATTTAATAGTTGTTAACATAAACAAACTTCAAAATAGGATTATGTAAGTGGAAAAAAATTTCTATTGCCTTCATTGAACCTAAATTTATCTAGTTAAGATATGTCTAAAATTAAGAATTCACACTAGAATATCAATATTCCATAAGAATCTCATAAAGAGGATTAATTTAATGGAAGATAATATAAAATCCTCCATATGAGGATGAATTTTATCATTACATTATGAGTGAATCATCTCAATTATATAGCCAAGAACATCAAAAAATTATAGATTGGAAAGCAAAATAATCACACATTTGTTGTATTTTTTATATGTATAAAGTTTAGATACCATCAAACTATTTAAACTTATAGATTGCATAAAGCTATAAATTTAATCATTAAAACTAATTTATTAAGAATCAAATCTAATAAATTTTGACTTCATATTGCATACTTGTTATAAATATCTCACTAATCCAACCATACATTTTATATATGTTAAAAAATGTATAATATAACAATTTATACAACTTCTAATTATGATAGCAAATCTAATCAAACATGACCCAAATGTAGGATAAAGAAAAGAATCTTAATCAATACCATTATTTTTTTGAATGTTTAAAATTAGTTAAAAAATTTCTTTGAGGGATTTATGCAAATATGACATCTTAGAAAGATAATTTCATGTCATTTTGGTGGTCATAACTTAACTTTTAATTTATCATTTATGGGAATGATATCTTCAAGAAGTTTATAGAAGGCCATAGATGACCCACTTTTTTAATTAAATTTAGTTATGAATTTTTATTTTTTGGATGCACATTTAGATTTAAATTTACATGCCAAAGTCACAAGGTCCTACTCTTGATTAAATTCCTACAAGAAATTAAGGAACTTGGGATTCCCACCTCCCAATGGTCTTGGAATGGATGCATTTAGATGGAGAAGGATTTCAAAAGGCTCATGGAACTTGTGGACCCCTCAAAGGCATGATATATATCACATGAAATTTATTTATGAAATTTGGTCTTTAGTTGTTGGCTTCTAGTATGAATGTGATCTATAAGGTCGAACTCTTAGTTGAGACTCTCAATCTTCCATTGTTGGTTTCTAGTGTGATTATACAATATGAGCCAAGTATTAATTTCTAATTTGTTAATTATTGAAAGAAGGTATATAAATTATTCTCATCTTAATTCTCACACAGAATTTTCTTAGTCAATTGCTCATATGACTTCCATATATTTGTAAAGTTTTTTTAATATAAAAACATATTTTATTTCATTAATTAACCTATCTATTCTATGTTACAAAGGATGCTTTTATTTTAAATTATAAGTATATAATTCAAAATTAATTAGTAATTCAAGATAGAGTACACACAATTTATTTAGTTAACATAAAATAATATTCTTATTTCCATGAGAGTTGTGTAGAATGGTAACTTGATGTCTCAGAAATATTTTATTGACACATACTAATTTTTTATCATTACATTATGAGTGAATAATCTCAATTATATAGCCAAGCACATCAAAAAGTTATAGATTAGAAATAAAAATAATCACACATTTATCATATTTTTACATGTATAAAGTTTCTACCATCAAACTATTTATACTTATAGATTAAATTATTTTTGAATTTGGTTATTTGGGTTCAACATGTTATGCTATAGGATTTTCTTGTGTTTTCACCATTGTCATGTGTCTAGCTATGTATTTTATACGTGTAGGAAATTTAGAGAAAGGCAAGGTTGAACAAAATTCTTAAGGATGAGATCGAGCCTTGTTTACCTTAGGATTTGGTTGAGGCTCCCTTTGGGCATAATCGAGGGGTGGTTGGTCCTCTTCTAGACATGACTAATTTAGAAGGTCTTGTCAAGAGAAATTTAGAGGAGATTAGTAGAGACAAGAATCATGTTAGAGATGGATTAGTTGGAGTTCATTGTCTCAACCATTCTCTTGAATTGCAACATTCACCTCTTGGTATTCCTTCTAATAATTTAAAAATATGAAGAAGGTTTAAGTTTAGAGAATTATAGGAACCCTTTATATTCCCTTTGGTCTCAAGTTTGGAAACTAAAAATGGAAACTCCATTAGAAAGTAACTAGGTTCATTCATGGAAAAGGATAAGGTTGACAATAAGATATAGTTCCTCAAAGAATTTTGGATTCAAGTTGTTGTGAAATGATAGATCTAATAATTTTTTTGGGAAAACAAGCCTCTTTATTAGATACATTTCCACTATTGGTGGAGTATTTCTAATTGGATGTTATTTTTCTAACTTACAACTATATTTTTCTTGTTGTGGTTCCATGTCAATATGATTGATCCTTTATTGTCTATTTATTGGTCTATGTAAAAGGGTGGGGCCCTTTCAAAATTTCTATTTCTAATTCATAAATCCAACCAAAATTATTTACCCTCAATTAAAATATAAATTTAAACTTTAAAATAGTCTTTTTTGATATTATATAATAGCCTCATGTATTTAATATAAATCCTATTATTCTTTATGTTTAATTTCAAAATTTTAATGCTCTTGTATAGGTTACAAGTGCATTCTTTAAATTTTTTCTCTTTCTTCTGTCTATTTTGTATGGGTGTCTTATATGAATTGCCTCAAAACATATAATTTTGATTTCAATTTAGCTTTCTTGCAAAATTTAAACTTAAGCTTTTACTTAAAAAATATCATGTTATCCTTGCTAAAAAAAATTACAAACATTATATATACAAACATTATGGAATTTTTATTACAAGAATAAAATATGAACCCCTTGGAGTATCTATATAAAACTATGAGCAAGGACAAGAAGAAAATTCAACATTTGTTCATGGGTCCACAAGAAATAAATATGAACCAATCTAGCACACAATTGATCGAAGGTAGAAAAAACAACTCTATCAATATATATTCATGCAACTGCCTACTATTTTAACCCTAATTTTATCTTTTTTAGTTCATTCAAAGAAAATAAGAAGGTCATGGTTGGCCTCAACATGTGTATGGAGATGTTGGTCCTCAATGAGAACCTTAGAGACATCAAACATAATGTGACGAGGGAGCAAACCCGAGACACAGAAATACACTCACAAAATAGAGAATAATATTTTCTATTAAAATATGAAACTCTTACATGCAGAGGATCTCAAATCCCCAAGCTTTGTATTACATGAAAATTATATACTTATAGAAAATTACCCAGATCCCCCTTTCGCAGCATGCGAACTTCTTTCCCCAAAAAGTTACCCAAAAATCAGAAACTAACCCATAAATAGCCCCTTTTCAGCTTGGAGCCAAAAACAATATTCGAGATATGATTTTTTTGGCGGTTTGGCACCAAATTACAATTTGAAATTCCAACTTAATTTCACATTTGAAAATTAGTACATTTCTAAAATATGCACCAACTTCCGGGAGCCATAACTTTTAATCCGACCGTCGGATCTTCAATGATAATACCTTTTCGAAAAGGTCTCTAAAAGACGATGTTTTGCAAAGTAGGGCCTACAGCATCTACTTTGGTTTTCCCATAAATTTTTAGGCCCATCCGGGATCGTTTAGTGCCTCAAACTGAGCTCGAAAGGTTTTTCAGGGCAAAAAGCAGAAACTGGAACTTGAATAACTTTCAAACCATGAATGATCTTGACCTGATTCTTTCACCAAAGTGTTTATTTTTCCGTCTTGAACCTTCCCATAAATTTATGTCTTCCCATGCCTTCAAATTCATACCTGCTAAAAATAGCAGTTGAGCAGAAAAAGCAGAAAAGCAGTTTTGAAAGTTGGAAACTCTTATTCGATGAAAAGGGTATCCAAAAATGCAAAAACATCTACAAAAGGAAAACAACATGAACAAAAATGGAAATCATCTTTTTGGGTGATGCAAGATTTCCCTCACACCACTGGATGCTCCTGCATCATAATGTGTTACAAGTTTATAAAGGAGTGGAAGGGAGGTTATTTGCTTTACCTCTACACATTGGAAACTTTTAAGAAAATGCAATTGGTAGTTATAAATCCAAATTTTACAAAATGGGTATTGTTTAAAAGGCTTTAGAAGCTTGCAATTGGTAGTTGTAAAGCCAAATTTTACAAAATGGGTTTGTTTAAAACATTTTAGAAACTTTCAAGTAAATGCAATTGGTAGTTGTAAATCCAAATTTTCTTGCAAAATGGCTTTGTTTAAAATGATTTAGAAACTTTCAAGCAAATGCAATGGGCAACTGTAAATCCAAATTTTCAAAAATATGTATTGTTTAAACTTAGGTTTTAGAAACTTTCGAGAAAATGCCATTTGCAACTGTAAATATGTATTCTTTAAAAGGTTTTAGAAACTTTCAAGAAAATGAATTTGCAATTGTAAAGACACCTTCACCTAAGCCGTGAGCCAAAATGGGAGCTTTGAAATAGGGCTTATATTGATTTTTGTTGTCTCTTAGAAATGCACCCTATGCAAAGTTATGAAAACTAAGCTTTCTAGAGAAACATGGGATCATTTCAAGGCTGTGGGTCACCTGAAATTTAAATGAACCTCCGAAGAAGGCCGGCTTCCTTTGTGGTATCACCTAAACTACTAATTTTGTGAAGGGAAAGGGAGAAGGAGTGCATACAAATGAAACTAAACTAAGGTGATACATCGAATTGATGAGATTAATGGAATACTTAGACTGCACTAGAAAATTTTCAATGATCACAAGGATACACATCAAATTCTATGAGCTACGCATTAACATATCACAAACAAGTTTGATGCACACACTTTTTCAATAAAGGAAAGATTTTCACATAATATAATCTATGTGTGATTATGTAAACACAATTTGTGATTCCTGTAATGGTGCTTTTTTTTACAAAGGAAGGCATGAAACACCAGATAAAGTTATAAAGGAATGAAATAATTCACAATATAACTCAATCATTAACCTAAAATGCACAACACCTTGCAAGAATAGTGATGAAAATCCGAAGCATCAACAGTGGCCAAGGCAACTCTGTACTTTATATTACAAAATCGAAATGAGTTACAAAGCATACACCAACTAAGAGACGATTGCTAAAAAAATCACTAACTCTTTTGAATGTATTATTCGAACCCCTTACAGAGAGGCAAAAATTTCCCTATATACAAAAGATGTCAGCCCCTTAGGGCTTACAAAATATCTATTTTCAGAAGAAGAAAAAATCTCCCTTAGATCTTTTAATGGAGTTAATGTTGTGTTTGAATGCATCCCTGTTGTCCATGTCGGTGAAGAGTCACTCCCATTAATGGTCTTCTTCAGATATTTTGCAGCTATAGCATTTACTTCTACTCCTCATCCCCACATTTGAATCCCTTGTTGAAGAGCTGCATTGAATGCCCCCGAGCTCGTTCTAGATACACGTTTCTTTTCATTTTGTTAATCTTCTTCTCCAGAGTCATACTGCCATGGCTCACCCTTAGCCCCCTCAGACTGGTTGACAGATGCCACATAGATTCCTTGAGCGGTCAAAAGTTCTCTCTACAAAATCGCATGTCAGTGAGACACTAATCATGTCTCTCTGATGTGATTGTACCCTCTTGCAACCATCAGCATAACATGTGACAGTCGATGCGATATCATAGCGAGCTTCAAAAGTTATATCGATATGACCAAAACCCATCGGCAAGACAATCAACATCGGTCAAAAGTCATAGCGAGCCCATTGAATCACATCGATACCCTTTGTATTGGAAAATCCATCGTTGTCGGCTAGAGATTATGTGTTCAGGAAGACCTCCTAGTGAGCCCCTCATCTCTCAGCGAGCACATCCATGTCAGCAAAACCCTGCCAGGTCAGTGAGACCTTATGGCGATGTTGGATCTTTCTCCCCGAGTTGGTTCTACTTCGACAAGACCTTGCTTGGTCGATGGGACCTCACAGTGAGCTCATTTCAGTCACCCCGAGCTCGTTCTATTTCAGCAAGAATCCACCCTGTCGGTGAGACCTCTTGCTAAAACTATCTTCCTTCACTGTGCCCCCCTTCTATCGGTGGAACATCTTCCCGAACCCACTATCCTTTGGCGATCTCATTTCATTTCGGGGAGACGAGCTTCATTCGCTGAGACCTTTCACCGAATACAAACTGTTACACTGAAACCATTCGACTTCAACAAGAACTTATGCCAAACTCTCATCCTGTCGCCGAGACCTTCATCCTTCGGGAAGACATCCTACCAAGTGTAAGACCTCCTTTCGAAGTCTCCCCGAGCTCATTCCGTTACGAACCATATCGGAAAGAGTTTATTGATGTCACCCCGAATGCATTCCACTCTATCTGAGCTCCACATTTCCTTTGGTGAGACACTGGAAAGTCGGTGAGACCTTTTACCGAGTCTTCAGGAGTCATACCACTGAGCTCCTCCAGCTTTCATTGAGATTTTACACCGATTCATGAACCCTCGATGAGACCTTACCAAGTCACCAAGAAATCAACCCAACACCTTCATCCTTTGCCAATAACTTCATCCTTGTCGGTAGGACATCACCTATCAGCCAGACTTCTTTCGATCTTCAAGACCTTATGCCAAAGGAAAAATCCTTCAGCGAGCTCGCTATCAGTGGGACCCACTGTTAGTCGCCAGGACTTCATAATGAAGGAAAAACCTTATGCTGATGGAAAAACCCCCTTAGGTGAGACTCTACATAATCACTGAGACATCCTTCCAAAAACAAATCGCCTCCCCGGGAACCAACTTAGTGAATAGTTGTTGGTGCGACTCTCACCATTCGAGAAGACATCACAGCGGGCGACAAGATCCTATGCCGAGAGCTCCCCGATGAACAACTGTCAGCATGAGCCTTTACAAGTGGAGAGATACACTAAGACTCTTGGCAACCCAAAATTCCCGATGACCAATATACTCAAGCAAATAGAATTCACTGCTAGTCGGCAAGACAACAGGGGGGTCTTGCCGACTTTTCTTCTCTGATGGATTTTATGCCAAATCTAACTGAGGCAAGGCTTTCAACTGAGCTCCTTGTGAAATTTCAGATGAACATCCTCTGAATGATACAAATTTCCCCATTGGCCTTCAGGAACAGCTCTGAAATATAGATTGCCCAACCAATCTAGCCCGTAGATGAAAATTGGGCAACAATTTTAAACCATAATTTTTTGTCTCATGGAATTTTCCTAAATTTGGTTTCATAGAATCCATTTAAAGTTTGAAATCTTCAAAAAAATGCAATTTTTAATCAATCTAGACTGTGGAAAAAAAAAAACCAACCTCGTTCAAGCTTTTGAAGGTCGAAGAAATGGGTGCACGTTGATATGGGGGTCCACACACTTTTTGTTCACCGCATTCAATTCCACCGTCACGTTCATCACTGCACATAGTTTGTAGAGAATGTTCATTTCATTTGACAATAACGGACTGGATTTTTTAAAATCCCTAATTCAACAGGTTCAGTCGAATAGGGGTTCAACCAAACCCCGTAAAATAATATTATTCTTGTTCACCGTTCAATGCTTCGAACGAACCTATGGTTTGACTGAACTGTTCAATTGGTTTGTTCGAACATATGAATTCGACTGAATCCCCTTTGGTATGAAAATCTCAAAACAAATGAATTTCCTTCCTCTATACAATTGTAAACCACTATTGTGGTTTCACCCATATGTATATATACATATATACATATGAAAATCCACATACATACACACATATATACATATATACATATAGGTATATACATACGTATATATAGATACATATATATATATACACACATATATATACATACATATATATACACACACATATATATACATATATTTACACACATTGTATGCTTTGTGTGTACTAGGGATCATCATAATAACAACTGCCCTTTAACGCCTTGGGGAACAAAAATCAATGTTTGGGAAATTTTCAATAAGGAATTGTTTGGTATTGTTCTATTGCTATACCTGATATGAGAGCTGAGAGAGATGAGGATAAGCTTCTATGAAGGTGAGTGGAGGTTATTTTTTGTTTTTTGCAAGTGAACATGGTTGAAAATGCAAAAGAGAAGTGTCACCTATGATAATATTTTTCCCTTTCTTGTGTAGGGAAGTTGGCAAGAAGATGGGTTATAAGTCTGCACAAAATCTTTGTCAGCCTCCCAAAAAAATTTTCCTTCCAATGGCCATGGCAAGGTGGAAATGTCAGTTGTTGGCTGCTTTGGGAATAGGGTTGTTCACATCAACATTAATACATCAATATACATATGTATATATATACATATATACATATACATATATATGTATACATATATATGTATATGTATTATACATACATATCTATATCTATATATATACATATACATATAAATTGTTTCTCCATCTAGGTCGCTCTTGATACCAATATTGTTTAATTTATTGCTTCCATTTTGTGGCTAATATGTATATGTATATGTGTGTGTGTGTGTGTATATATATGTGTGTATATATATATGTATATGTATATATATATATATATATGTATATATATATATGTATATATGCATGTATGTATGTATGTATATCTATATAGGTATGTGTAGGATCATAATGGGCCAAAAAGTGGCAATATGATGAGTATTTGTAGGGTATGTGGCTAACAAAATTTTACACAAAATTGATGAAATGAAAAGGGTTTTTAAAGGAGATTCTCAGCTTTCTACCAATATAAATTATGCTTTACTTTGAATTTAATAAATTATTATTATTCATTTTCTATTTGAATTACGACTAAAGTCCTAATTGATAGGATGATTGAAAAAAATCTATAGCTTTCAAATGGTATCACATTTTTTGAATCCAAAACATGCATCACATTCTATGCTTCACATACTATAGGATTAAAAAATTAAAAAATTGAATTTCATGAAGTTTTGACCACGTTAAGGTGGTCAGACATACGAGTTTTTATATTTTTTAAAAGTTGTAATAAAAAATTCCTAATTAATTATTTACTTGGAAAAAAATTTAAAAAAATATGCATCACATCTGGACATGAGTCCTCTACTTATGTCTAAAATTTATAAAAAAATATTATAATTTTATTGCAGTTAGGGTGGTCAAATAGACACCTACTTCTTCTTTTTTCCCTGAGATTTAAGTACTACTGCATTGAAATTTCAAATTTTTGCCAAATAGATTTTTATTCTATTTTAATATATCTAATAGTTTAGAAACTACATTCAATTGCTACAAATTGTATTCTTACATATTTTTGAAATAATATAGATAACTTATTCAAATTTTTAGGTCAAGTTGCCTAACTCTAATTTTTCTGAACTTTTTTCCACGTAAGGGCCTATATTTTCTATGATGATCCTACACATACCCATATATATATCATTTCTCCATCTGGGTCGCTGTTGAAACCAATATTGTTTAATTTATCACTTTCATTTTGTGGCTATGGTTGCAATAGAATAAAAAATAGTTAATGCTCTGCCTCACACTTTATCATTTTTTTTGGAACGGAATAAAACAATTAGTTTTCTTCATTCAATGTTTGCTTAATATATGGCTTTCATTTGGTGGCTATGGTTAGAACAGAAGAAAAAATAGTTAATGTTGTGCCTTAGGCTATAGTTGGTATATATACATATATATGTGTACATATATATACATATATTTATATATATTTCAATTTCCCATGGGTCTATCTTTATGGATTGCATTTAGTCAATATGGTGGGAAAAGGGATATATATATACACACACACATATATACATATGTATTCTTGTAGGGTTTGTATTTGATGTTTGGCCTTTGTGGGTATGTTTGTAATGGAATAAGGTTATGGAGTTTTTGTCGATTGTTATTGTATAGGTTAGGCTATATTGTGGCTTGTTGCATGTGGGTGGCTATTGAAAGTAATGTTGTTTGATTTATGGCTTTCATTTTCTAGTTATGGTTGGAACAAAATAAAATAATTAACGTTGTTGATTCTATGTTTGGTTATGTTAGGTATTATTGATTATTCTTATCTCCCTTATATGGATTTCGTTTTCTAGTTATGATTGGAACAGAATAAAATAATTAATATTGTTGATTCTATTCTTAGTTACATTAGGTATTATTGATTATTCTCCTCTGCCTTAGTCTATATAGGGTATATTCTAATATCAATATATATATATATGCAAGATTAAAATTGTTAAGGTTATCAAGTTTTGGTCGATTCTTATTCTATAGCTTGGGCTATATTGTGCCTTTTTGCATCTGGGTGGCTATTGAAACCAATGTTATCTAATTTATGGCTTTCATTTTATGGTTATGGTTGGAACAGAATAAATTAATTATATATATGTGTACATATATACTTATATTTATATATATTTGACAAGGGTGCAACCTGAGACAAAGAAAATAGCTCAGAAAATAAGAGAATAATTTTATTATTCAAAAAATGGAACTTCTTACATGCAGAGGATCTCAAATCCTCAAGTTCTACAACATATGCATTTTTCCTCAAAAACTACACAAAAATCAGAAACCCACCCATAGATAGAGCCCCTTATTAGTTTGGAGCCAAAACAACATTCAAATTTGAGTTTTTGGCAGCCTGGCGCCAAAAGTTACCACTTGAGATTCAAATTTCAGAGTACATTCAAAAATTAGTATCTTCTAGAAAGTGCACCAACTTCTGGGAGCCATAACTTTTGATCCGGGACTTCATTTTTTTGAACCATTTGAACCATTGGAAAGGTCTCAGAGTCAAGAATGTGCTCAAACTCTTCTACACCAATTTCAACAAGTTTTGAGGCTGATTTGGGACCATTTAGTGCCTCAAATCTGATTTGGAAGGTTTTCAAGTGCAATTCTTAGAGACTAAAACTATAATATCTTTCAAACCAAGAATAGAAAAGAAAAACCATAAGTTGGGAATTACATTATGACAAAAAGGGTATCCAAAAATGGGAAAACAGCTAAGAAACTACCAACATGAAATGAGACTCTTTTTTTTCAATGATTTAGGATTGCCCTTACACCATTGGATACTCCTGCATCAATATTTCAATTTATCGTGGGTCTCTCTTTATGGCTTGCATTTATTTGATATGGTGGAAAAAGGGATACATATACATACACGCACACACACACAAACACACACACACACACACACACACACACACATACACACACACACACACACACACACATATATATACACATATACATATATATATATATATATACACACACATATATATATACATATATATTTTTGTATGGTTTGTGTTTGATGTTTGTGCTTTGTGGGTACGTTTGCAACAAAATAAAATCATAGAGGTTATGGAGTTTTTGTCGATTGTTATTGTATAGCTTGGGCTATATTGTGGCTTACTACATGTAGGTGGCTATTGAAAATAATGTTGTTTGATTTATGGCTTTCATTTTCTGGTTATTGTTGGAACAAAATAAAATAATTAATGCTATTAATTCTATGTTTGGTTACATTAGGTATTATTGATTATTATTCTCTTCCTTAGGCTATATAGGATATATTTTAATATCAACATATATGTAAGATTAAAATTATTAAGGTTATGGAATTTTGGTCGATTCTTATTGTATAGCTCGGGCTATATTGTGGCTTGTTGCATGTGGGTGGTTGTTGAAACCAATGCAGTTTGATTTATGGCTTTTGTTATCTAGTTATGGTTGGAACATAATAAAATAATTAATGTTGTTGATTCTATGTTTTGCTACATTAGGTATTATTGATTATTGTTCTCTGGCTTAGGCTATATTTGTGTCAACTTTGCTCGCAATTTTTGTCAGCCTTGCCATTTTTCATCTTTCTTGGGGCCAGGGTAAAATTGGCAGATGGCTTATAAGTTTGGTCAAAATTTTGGTCGGCCTCCCAATTTTTTGTTCTTCCAATTACCGTGAAAAATGTGGTGGAGGAAATTGTTGGCTTCATTGGGAACAGGGTGGTGTTTTTTGGGCCACGTGGATAGAGAAGGCTACAAAAATTAAACACTGATTCACATCAACATTAATTGTTGTATGCTTTGCATGTACTGGAAATGGTTGTAATAACAACAATGATAAATGGAAACCATAAATGAAACAATATCCTAATGCACACAACAACAATGAACAATCCCTTATGCAAAAAAACATGGAATGCATAACATTAACTATTTTACTGCATTGCAACCATCAACACAAAACAAAAGATGTGAAGGAAACAATCTTGTTATCAAAAGTCACCCAGATGGCCAAATGCACAAAACACTAAAAATCACAGTGAAAAATCCATACAAAAACATGCGCGCAAAAGCTGAACCATAAATCAAACAATATCGCTACAAACAAACTATATACTCTTCTTCCAATAGAACCCTATTAAAAACAGAACAATATACCATAAAATAACGCAACATGTATAACATTAACTATTTCATTGGGTTGCAACCATCGCACACAAAAACATGGCTTCCAACAATGGCTCACATACAAAACCCACAAAACACAGAAAGCTCCTAGTAACAGATCGACTCAAAACCTTCACCACAAAAACACAAACCTTAAATGAATCAATATTGGTTTCAACGGTAACCCAAATGGGGAAATTCACCAAAAACACAAAAGAATAACTATTTTGCAACCATTCACACAAAACGGAAGCCATAAATGAAATAATATTTCCAACACTCACCCACATGCCAAAACCCACAAAACACAAGAAATCTCAATTTCAAGATTCACCAAGAACACAACAAATTAACTATTTTCCAACCATTCACACAAAACTGAAGCCATAAATGGAACAATATAGCTAATAGTCACTAACATGTTAAAACCTACAAAACTATACAGTCTTTTCAACACTATACAGTCTTTTCAACAACAATTGACACAATGAAACAATATTGCTTTCAAGAATATCCCAGATGAGAAACCCACAAAAAAAACACAAATACAACACAAGAAACAAAGAGTATTACCTTCTAGCAACTATCAACTAAACAATTTAGACTAAGCTAAAGAGAAACTATCAACAATCCCCTTTCAAAAATAACATAAATTGTTTTAGAAATACATGAAAAATAGTTTTTTCCAATATTCACCTCTTCATGTTTCCTTCAATAACACCCCTTCTGGCTTGCTTTCTCTTTCCTTCATTCTTTCTCCATGGCCTACAAAAGAATGCCACAAAACTATCACAACCCACACCTTTTGCAACCATAAACACATGCAAAAAACACAAGATAACCTCCAACCACCTTCACAAAAATTCCACAGTCGATCAATGCACTTGCACCTTCATAGAAGCTTGCCCTCCACACCCATAGCTACCTTTAACAACAACATAAACCCAGATAATGACACCCAACAATATGTTATCGATAACTGCACAGACATTCCATTTGTTTTTCAAGGACTTTAAAATAGACGTTACTTGCACTATCACCACTACACAAAAACCATACAACAATCAATGCTAATGACATTTTGCTAGCCTCCTCTACAACCACATCATTTCGTTGGCCTCCTCTATCATCATGCCAGACACTTTTTTATTTAAAAAAATCTCCGCCTCCTTTTACACGGCAACAGAGACCTAAAACTGGCACCTTAAACTGATAGGGCTGACGAAAATTCCAACCAAACTATAACCCACATGCCAAGTTTTTCCTAGCACCAAAAAAGTCAAAAAATGGCAAGGCTAACAAAAATTCTAAGCAAAGTGGACACAAATAGCCTATCGGCTAATAAATAATTAAATTAATTATTTAATTCTCCAATATTGACTTAACATGATCCATTAATAAATAAACTTTTACTTATTAATTAAACATTTAAATTATACATTCCTCCAAAGCTTGATTAATTATTTAACTAATCAATTATCCTCTCAAACATTAACTATTCAATCAATCCCATTGATTATTCAATCAAATCCATTGAATAACAAATCAATCCCATTGATTGTTCAATCTCACTAGTTGATCAATCTCATAGCACGTTGATGGCTAACCACTAACTCTTAGACATTGGTGTTTGCATCACTGTGATAATCAAATATACTTAAAGCTTATAGAAATAGAATAGCATATCCATTTCTGAGAGAAAAGTCATACTAAGAAGAACAATGGAAATCATCTATGGTAATATAGTGAAGGTGAAGGTATCAATTATTTGAAATCTGGTATAATCTATTATTACATATTTTCCATTAAATATATTGGATTTGATTGAGTGTAGGGTTGTAGATTGTATTTGTTTGCATTGTTTCCTATTACCTTTATGACTCAAAGGTCAATTTTCTAATTTTATATATAGATGATTGAAGATCAAAATAGTAGAATGTAGAGATTTTCTTGAAAAGAGAGAATTCAAGTGAAAATACAAAAGAATATATTTAATTCTCACATTACTCTTTATGACTAATAAAGAAGAGAGGTGAATTCTATATAAAGAGAAAAAAACAAAGGAATATACATCTAAGAATTGTAATAAGTCAATTAATCTAGAATAGGCAAGAAGTGTAACAAATAAATCTAAAAGGTGTGAGACTCAACTACCCAACAATGAGTGAGAGCAACACATGTAACTGATAGATTATGACATGTGATTTAATATTAATTATGTCTAAATGACCTAAACAAATTTAATAATGTGTGTAAAAAAAAGAAATGTCCCCTAACATTAAAAAATAAATAAAATTAAAAACCTATACTAATAGAAACAAAAATTAAATTTGACAATGAAACATTTTTCTTGATCTCAATGATAAATTACAAAACATAACCTAAAAAAATAAAAACCTACAATAATAAAAAAAAATGTTAAATTTGACAATAAAATATTATTCTTGATCTCAATGATAAATTACAAAACATAATCTAAAAAATTCAATAACCTACACTACTAGAAACAAATATTAAATTTGACAATGAAACATTATTATTGATATCTACGATAAAATGCAAAACATAACTTTTTTTTCCTTAAATCTAATCAAATATTATAATAGTCTAGCCCAAAATAAATCAAAGAAACTATCTAGTGAACTTTATCCACCAAATGTTGTGTGATTTTTTATTTTGTTTGCTCATAATTTCCTTTTAAGGATCAACGTAGACAACGCAGAAAGCACCAGGCAACATATTTGAGAAGACGAGCAAAGGCCAAATTCCACTAAACCAATTGAAAAAGTGGACGAATTCAAGGACTTCTCTAGAGCTATTGGAAGGATCGGACAAAGAGAAATGGAAATAATTTGTTTTTAATTTGGCACTTTCTTGCAGAGACAAAATGATAAATAGTTATTTTACTTCTGTTGATTAAAATATAAACAGTAATATTTGACTACTTTGATTGGAAATGTTTCTAACCTGTGTGGAATTTTTCTAATAATGATGTTGATTATTGTAACATTTAGACTTGTTGGATCACCTACAAATGATTCTCCCAATAATGATGTTGATCACTTCAATGTTAGAAATCTTGAATAAGATTAAAAACCAAAATCTGAAAGAGAGATCTAAGCTACATAAACTGAAATGCAAATGAAAGAAAACCAACAATTTCAAGAGACATGCAAAAGTCGAAGAGACAAAATTGCATTAAGAGCTCAAACCAAGAGAATGGAAAAGTAACAACACAATGCATTCGATATTGATGAAAATACAAGCTAGGTAGCGTGTTTATATAGGCAAGAGGGAGGGGTGTAGGTGGCAACACCGACCAATGAGGAGGGTGTGTGCAAGAAGTTGAGTCCACGAAACGTGGAATTTTCTTGCCTTAGACAAAAAATTGAAATCGGAATCGAACAAACGGGATCCTGATTTAACAAACGGGATCCCGATTTTTAAAAATTGGGATCCCGAGCCTGAAACCAAACGGGATCCCACTTTTTAGAAATCAGGATCCCGTTTCCCTGCAGACTCTGAACCAATGAACACAGAACTGTATCCCGATTTATAAGAAACGGGATCCCGATTTATAAAATACGGTATCCCGAGTTGTATAAATCGAGATCCCGAGTTGTATAAATAAGGATCCCATTTTATACTGCTATTTATTTTTTTAAAAAAGAACAGTTTTCACTGCTCTACGAACAGGACCCCGAGTGCATTGGCGACAGCGACCCCACGACCAGCTACAGGTACGCCACCTAAACACCATTTCTTTGCATTTTTTTTTTGAATTGGAATTCTAAATGAAATACGTTAATTTAGCATGTATTTTTTTAATTTTTGTCACGTTTTAATCAGTTTTTTAATTGTTATAGTAGAATTCAATAATTGTAAAAATAGACAAAAACTTGCAATGAAATTTAGATGTTTTTTGATAAAAATGAAAAAAAAAATGTTGAATTGTGTTTTAGAAACAAAATTTAACTTTTAAATATTAAATTGTTCAATTAAACCCAAAAAAAATTGATTTTGAAAACCCTAACTGAAATAAAACAAAAAAAATTGCATTTCAAAACCCTAGAAATCGAAATGAAATAAAAACATCGCATTTACAAATCCAAATCGAGCTTTTTGAAACCCTGAATTCAAATCAAACGAAAAAAATTGAATTTGAAAACCCTAGTTTGAATTGAAACAAAAAAATTTCATTAAAAACCCTAATTGTTTAAAACTGAAACCCTAAATTGAATTGAAACAAAAAAATTGTTAAAACCCTAAATTTGAATCGAACAAAAAATCATTCACATTGCTTAAATGTTTTAAATTTTATTTGCTTTGTATGGAAAAAATGATATATATTAAACTTTAGTTTCAATTTTAAATTATAATTAGATTAGAAATCAATATGTTAAAGAATGGTTAAAATTCATAAAGTTTATCTTGATGTTTGTTTGAAAATTTAATTAACAAATTCGTAAATCTAAACACGTACAATCGATTCCAATTGACACTAACTTGCAACTCTAAATTATGCCAAGGGCCACCCAAACTTCACCCTAAGTTTGCTAAACCCTAGACCCTAAATTGTAAAATCTAAACCCATAACACTAAAGCATTTGAAATTTATGAACCCTAGACCCTAATCTTTCATTGGACATACCTAAAATTATGTAGGTTCAATGTCAAGAATGGGTCTATTTGGTAGATTTATGAAAACTATTTTAAATATCTAGAATGCCATAAAAGTATAATTATAGCAATTCCAATTGGAAACACTTGGGTACATATATATCGTATGAAATTTAAATCTAGGAAGGTGTCTATCATATAGGCGAGTTGATAATACATGGAAAGAGGTTTGTATGTGAATATATGTATTAAGAAAAACATAGCACATGACCTCTATAGGATTTTTAAGATGTGATCCTAGATAATAATCCACCCATCCTCAATCATAATGGATTATTTAGCAATTAAGAGAGATTCAATTTAACCATAAAATTAAACCTATATTTTGATACTATATAGATTTATGTGGAAGGATAGAAATGCATCAATATGCTTTGTGCCATATTTTATGAATATTAATATTTAAGAAAAATCTACATAAGATTGACCTAAGTAGATGATTTATGTAAGGGCTTTTTAGTGAACAAGTGACACACCATGGAGATTGGGATGGTATTTAAATCGAACGTATTTATAAATATAGTGTACCCCCTTTAAATTTGTATTTGGTTTTTATAATGAGTTGAAATTATCAATGTGTTACATAAAAGAAATTTGTGCTTAGATATATTTAAATTAGATAATAAAGATATAGTTATATAAAATAGGGAATCCAACATGAGGAATAAACCTAAATAATGTGCCATTGTGTGCATCTAATTTATGCCAATGATTTAGTAAGAGTGATCATCTAAGAGGATGAAATAAGCCTTGAAAAATTGTAAGATCTAACACTATTTTAATGTAGTTTTATATGTGTGTACATGTCCACTATGTTTTTTGAGTTTATGTTAAAATGTAAGATAAGGAGGATTGGTGGATATATTTGAAATCTAAAGAAAAAACAAAAATGATGTGAATATATAGATATATATTTTTAAAATGATTCTTTAACTTATCTATATTAAACATTGTATATTATCTCTATATTACTATCATGGCTTGATTTTCATTATGTCTACTAAATGTTGCTAGATATTTATTCATTGTTGTAATTAAATTATAGGGCTCAATGTGTAATCTATTTTACATCAAATTTTATAGTAGACTTATAATCCTAGAATGTTTGTAAATTTAATAGCTAACAAATAACTTGATAGGTGCAACTAAAAACCAAAAAGTGTGGTTTGATTTATCTCCATTAGGCTGGAAAGCTAAAAAATCTACTAGGTTTATCCCTATTAGGTTGAAAACCCAAAAGTGTAGCTTAATAAGTACAAGTGGTGAAAACTCACAAAAGCACTAGAAACTAATCTTTGCAAAACTACCCTTGACATATCAAAAAAAGCCAAAGGTCACCATATGTCATACCTGTATAGGTTGTATAGTTATATTAGATACCTTATAGTATCTCCTATTGGTTAAATATGTTTGAAGATGACATTAGCGACACATCCCTACATTTATATGAGATATATTATTAACATGTCGTGTTACACATATGCTAAGATACTCAAATATGGATAAGGAGAAATAGGGAATATATATTAGAAGAGAAAGATATACTAAGCTATCCAATATTATATTTTTGTACTTAGTGTAGAAGAGAAATTCTAGACCAAGAATGCAAGTGCAAACTCAATACTCTACTTCTAATGAAAGGTAAATAAAATAATGAAAGATTAGAGAAGCATAATAGGTTCCATAACATTCTTTTATGGCTCTAAATGTATGTGTTGATGTTGCTCTTTGGTTCTCTAATGTGATAACATATACATACAAATTTTATCATATGGAAACATTTGGGGATGTCATTATTTTATAGAGTTGAGGGGAAAGGAATGGAGGACTAGTTTTTTTTGGAATCGAGGACTAGAATTTCATGAGAGAATTTTTGAATTTGAATTTGAGAGGGAAGAGAGAATTAAATGTAGGTGGTTGGGTTGATGGAGGCCTTGTGTTGACTTGATTAGGTAGATGGGAATAATTGAATGCTAATTTGAATTTGGATTGAAGGTAGTTGGAAATGAATGGCTATGATTAGTCTAATTAATTTGATGGCTAGGATAGATTATTAATTTCATTTTAGATTTGATGAAGTGGAAGTAAGTTACATTAGTTTGAGTTTGGATTGGTGATTTGGAATTATTTTAATTTTAAGCTATGGATGTGACATGATTATCCCCTTAATGGTTGATTAAAAGTTAGGATTTGGGGATTTTAGCTAATTAAATAATAAACTCTAAAGTCTAAACCGTAAACCCTAAAGCCATCATTTTTTCTTAGGCTCTTAATGAAATTTGGTTGTCTTAGGCAACTCCACCAAATTTCATTACCTTATGCCATGTAATTGTTTCCTAGGATCTTGCAGCATGTAGATCCCCTTAAGCTATCCTATTACCTTAAGCCCTAAACTCTAACGTCTAAACCCTAAACCCTAAAGCCATCATTTTTTCTTGAAAGGTTGTTAATGAAATTTGGTTGCCTTGGGCAACTTCACCAAATTTTATTCATTTGAGCCATGCCATTTTCTCCTAGGACCTCACTAGACGTAAATCCCCTTAAGCCATCCTGCCACCCTAAATCGTAATTCAATTTTCTTAAGGGGTTCCAATATGACATTTCTTAAGGGGATCAAAGAAGTTCTTAAATTTTGGTGATCAAAGTTGCCCAAGGCCCAACCAAATTTAACAATAATAAGATCCTACAAGATTATACAATATCAATAGTTAATTGTATTTTCATTCAAGTAACATGTGCCTTAGACATATAAATGAGGCTTACATATAATTTTATCATTTGTATTCAATTATTTAAGGCCATTTATATTGAATGGTTTAACTTGGTATTTCCTAAACATGTATCTTACATCTTGAAATTACAAATCTAATGCAGGTTCACTCATATCTTAAGATCACATGGATCCATTCAATAATATTCGCAATCCACCTCCACGCCATCCATCTCCAACACCTTCACCTCCACCTCCACCCACTCCACCTCGTAACCCCCCACCTCCACCACCTGAAATTAATGAGCATGCTCGTTTGCAAGCACAAATCAATGCTTCTACTAGAACCATCCAAGATCAAATCAACATTATTCAAAATGAAGAATATGTCGCACCTCCTGTGAGGATGTTTGCATCTAGGATGCAAACCCTTGTTGATGCTGTCAGGGCTATGGATGGGATCGTAGATGAGCATCGACAATGGCTAGAGGAGAGGAGAAACTCCTAATTTTGAAAAGGAAAACACAAAGAAATGAATATCTATGCAGTAGAGAGCCATAATAGTTTATAAATTAAAACAATGATCTTAAATAGTTATGAATTTATAAATTTGGTGAACGATGGATATTTTGTGTGATGAATTTATAAATTTGGTTCCAAATGGATATTTTTAGTGACATGAATTTATGATTTTGGTTCTATATGGATATTTTTAGTGACATGGATTTGTGAAGTTGGTGGAATTTATGAACTTATAATGAATAGTATATAATAGTATATATTTAATGACTATCTATTAGATCATGATTTCTCCTGCTGAAAAATTGTGTGTGTGTTAAAGACATAAAATGAGATTTTGTGAATGTTTCAAGTTTATTGTTTAGTATGTATGTGCATGTATTAAAAATTTGCATAATAGTTCTTAAATTTTGAAATTTGTATATGTATGTATGTATAGTTTAGTTTAATGATTTGTACGCATGCAAATTATGCATCATATTTTTTATTTTAAATGTACATGTACATACATTTAATTTTTAATTTTGTATGGACATGCTCTTGAGTTGAACAATCAATGTATATATATGTGCATTTCAATTAAATATATGAGCTTAATATATATGTTGCTCATCCTATTTCAATTAAATATATGATCTTAATTTTTGTATGCATGGACTATTTTGTATGATTTTAAATGCAGGTGCACATTATATCAAGCATATATCATGGATGATTTTAACATTGATGATATCATCAATCCACCACCTAAGCCACAGCCAGATCCACCTCCCTCCTCCTCCACCTCCACCTCCCCCTCCCCCTCCCCCTCATATGCCACCTCCAACACCGACGGCATCTGATGAGGCTCACTTGAGAGCACGAATAAATGATCAAGTCGCATCCTTATAGACACAAATCAATGCTATGCAGAGTCAAGCATTGATTGCTCCACATGTGAGACGTTTTGCATCTGTAATGCAAACGTTGTTGATTCCATTAGGATGATCGATTCTGATCTTGATAGGCATCGACGAGAGAGAGAACAAATGAGATAATTTTATTCTGATGGTCTCTCTTATAAACAAATATTAGACCTTAAAATAACAAAAGCCCATCTAGCCCCCTACTTTCTTGACCCCGTTACCCGACAACCCATTCCACCCAACAAATCTAGAATATCCATGAGGTGGTGCATACACCCGCAGATGATTGCACATTGTTGGGATCGATGGTATATGGTTTTTGATAGTCCCCCACATGCTAATTGGGAGTGCCCATTGTATTTTTTGAGAAAACTGTATGTAGAGTTTGTTTTGGGGCAAAAGCCCAATTATTTTGATTTTAGATCATTTCAGGGTGTTGGTGGCATGCCACAACAGAGATTAGGGGCAAGGGTTGATCCTCGACGCTGCGCATGCACAACCCCTTGTTGTTGCTCCCGGTCCTCTTTACAAATAGAAAACTACCACAAATCCACTTTAAAAATTGTTTTCTTTATGCTTCCTTTGAAAATTCAATCCATATTGCAAATTTCACTTCAAAAATGGTGTAGATGATGCTCCCTTTGATAAAATCAACAAAATCAAATTGACCACCGTGAAATACAATAACTTATGAAAAATAATTGATTTTCAAAGGTTTCCCATG
This sequence comes from Sequoia sempervirens, assembly GCA_007258455.2. Classification (NCBI taxonomy): domain Eukaryota; kingdom Viridiplantae; phylum Streptophyta; class Pinopsida; order Cupressales; family Cupressaceae; genus Sequoia; species Sequoia sempervirens. The sequence continues at coordinate 150,790,146 of VDFB02026320.1, forward strand.
CATATGTCAAGTTGCAAGTTGCAGTTGACGAATTGTCAACAATGTTTTTAAATAATATAAACGGATCCCGATATGGAGCTGATCCCGTTATAATAAAACGAGATCCCGCACTAATAAACGGATCCCGCTCACTAGAATCTGTCTGCGGGCCGTTGTAAAGGCAATGGGATCCCGTCTTATAAGCGGGATCCCGTTACCTTTACAACGGTCGAAATCAAAACGGGATCCCGATTATAACACAGGATCCCATTTATTAGTAAACGGGATCCCGTGTTATAATCGGGATCCCATTTTTTTAAATTTGAATTTGGTTTTGCATCGGTGGTGGGTTTTTACCAAGGTTTTTAGTTTGGGAAAAGCTTTGGAAGTCCGAACCTAAGCGTTCAACCTGGTTTGACCTGCAAATTGAAGGCCCTAACAATGTCAAAGCAAAATATCAACTTTGGACATATGGCTGAGGACATTTTTTCAAAAAAATTCTGACAAAATGAAAACTCATTGTAGATCAAACAATGCAGATTCTAAATATATAATTTGTTTTGCAATTGAATTATTTTTTGTATTTTTCAATTAATTTCTAATAAAATTGGTCCATAAACTTTAAATATCAGAGTTTTTTACTATTTGAATAACTTTTGATCAACATAACATTTTGACAAAAGGATTGCACGAGAGCAAACTTCAAACAATTCTTTTGAATTTGAAAAAAAAAATCAAAAAATGATAAGTTTAGGTCATCTTATGCATGTCGTACATGACGATTTTTCAAAACAACAAATCTTCCTAATAAAAAATTAACAAAAAAAAATATTCAATAAAAAATTACAAAAAAATATCAAGAGCAAGGTTCAGTGAGTCATAAAACTTTTCCCAAAAGGATTTAGAAAAATACGATAATTTAAGTCAAAATATGGATGTCATACACGTGCATGGTATGGTACAAAAAAATGACATTTAAACAGTGGTTTTTTGAAATGCCTATTGAAACTCAATTTGTACCATCTGGGTATTGAAATAAATTACATATTTGGAAACCAAACTCCGAGCACTACATTTTATGATTAGTGAATTTTTTAAAGATTTCATCTCTAAGTGCTTCAAATTTTAAGGTCAAATGTGTCAAATACTGAAAATCAGGGAAAACACTTCCACTTTTTGGCCAAAAAGTGGACTCGACTTCTTGCACACACCCAGGAGCAACCACCTATCGAACTAAAGATAGCAAAGTATCTTCCCAAGATAGATAATGGATGCTCACATGTAGGAAGATGACACCTCACAATCCTCTCACCTAATTAAACATGCTTTATTAACCTAAGCAAAAACTAGTAATAAAGGGAAAATAAATATCCCAACTAGGAAATAAAAACCTACACTAACACCCCCCCTTAAGCACTGCTTAGGTGGGTAAAAAGATGGGTCCCGACAAATGAAGCCTAATGAGGTACCCATGTACAATGATTTCCCTCCCAAAAGAGAAGAAGCCCCCTCCCCCAAATAAATAGAGAGTACGCCTCCCCCAGAATAGAGAGAGAAAGAAAGAAGGAACTAAGATGGCCCCCAGAAGAGGACACCTACTGCACCCCAAGCAAAGCTCGCAAATGAATGAACTTGCACTCAATGAAGGGTTTGGTGAAGATGTCTATCGTCTGATCTGATGTTGGACAGTACTGAAGATCTAGAACTTGCTCATGTATCATCTCTCGAATGTAGTGCATGTGAATCTCAATGTGCTTGGTCAGCTGATGGTGGACCGGATTGCAAGAGATCTGAATTGCACTCTGGTTGTCACAAAAGATGAATGTAGGCTTCCGAAAGGAAATGCTAAACTCAGTGAGAATTTTTTGAAGCCAAATGGCCTCAGTAGTAGCATTAACTGCTCCTCAATACTCAGCCTTTGTAGATGAAAGAGCAATAGTAGACTGCTTCTTGCTTGACCATGAAATCAGACCAGAACCAAGAGAGAAGCAATACCCTGAAGTAGATTTGCGATCCTAAGAATCACCTATCCAATTTGAATCAGTATATCCCAGTGAGTCAATGTCCACGCCCGCTGCATAATGAATCCCATAACTGTGAGTGCTCTGAACATAGTGAAGAATCCACTTAGCTACTTTCCAGTGCAGCTTATGTGGCTCCTACATGAACCTGGAGACCAGGCCCATAGCATATGAAATATCAAGCCTCGTGTGAGTCAAGCATATGAGACTCCCAACCAATTGGTGATACAGAGTAGCATCCACCAAAGGTGAAGAACAAGAAGCCTCAAGTTTGACCCCAGACAGAAATGGAGTTGGTGTAGGCTTACAGTCAACCATGCGAAATCTAGAGAGCATATCAAGAGCATACTTAGGTTGTGCAATGAAGATACCAGAAGGTGACTGAGTGATCTCAATCCCTAAGAAGTAGTGCAGTAAGCCTAAGTCTGACATCAGAAAATGGTCATGAAGGGCAGTTTTCACTACTTGTATGTGAGATGAGTGACTCCCTGTGATCAACAAGTCATCAACGTAGAGAACAAGGAAAGTGAGAGTATCATTCTGCTGCAAAATGTAGACATTCGGATCAGACTGGCATCAAGTGAACCCAACTGACAGAAGGAAGGAGTCCATCTTGTCATACCAAGCCCGAGGGGCCTGTTTAAGGCCATAGAGAGACTTCCGTAGGCGGCAAACAAGTGAGGGATCCTGGATGAACCCCTGAGGCTACTCCATATATATCTCCTCTTGAAGGTCACCATGAAGAAATGCACTCTTCACATCCATCTGATGAACTTCCCAACAATGGGCTGCAGCAATGGCTAGGACAAGTCGGATAGAGGTCATGCAGGAAACTGGTGCAAAAGTCTCAGTGTAGTCAATCCCTGGAACCTAGGAGAATCCTTTTGCAACCAAGCGAGCCTTATGTTTATCAACCGACCCATCTGCAGAAAATTTTGTTTGATAGATCCACTTGCATTGAACAAGTTTTCTTCCCTTAGGAAGAGGGACTAAATCCCAAGTGTGGTTCCTCTCCAAGGAACTGAACTCTTCCTGCATAGCAATATCCCACTTAGGAACACCAAAAGCTTCCCTGAAGGAATGTGGATCGGAAGCTGAAGCAAAGAAGAGATGTGGACCATGCTCGAACTATGACCTTGTTCTTCTCGCATCTGAAGGATCGCCAACCCAATCACCTGCTGACTCCAAAGTCTGATGAGCCCAAAGAGGCCCAATAGTAGGAGAACCAGGAGAATGTGGAGGAGAATCAACACCCTTTGAATGATGACTCGAAGAGGAGGAAGAAATGTGCTCAACATCATCTTTGCCATCTGAAGTAGAGGAAGAAAAATCCTCATGTGGATCAAGAGGATTAAGATCCTTGGAAGAACTATCATCATGCAGTTGTAATGCATCCAAAGTGATGGTTGATGGAGAAGTGTTGGAAGGTGTAGAAACATCCTCCTCAAATCGAACACTCCTCTCAATGAACAACTCATGTGTGGTAGGGTGGAGAAGCATGTAGCCCTTGACACCATCGGGGTACCCAACAAATATGCAAGGCTTGCTTTGCGGATCCAAAGCCTTGTGTTTCTCTACTGGAATGTGGGCCCATGCAGGAGATCCAAACACTTAAAAGTGCTTCATTGTGGGCTTCCGACCGATCCAAGCTTGGAAAGGAGTGACCCCCTTTATAGCTCAGTGAGGAACCCAATTTTGGATATAGCACGCACAGTTGATGGCCTCCGCCCAATATTGAGGTGCCATCGATCTGGAATGAATCATACATGTAGCCATTTCTTTCAAGGACCGATTCTTTTGCTATGCGACACCATTCTGCTATTGACTGTAGGGAACTGTGTTGAAGATCAATGCCCTCTGAGGCACAAAACCGCTCAAACCTCTAATTGACATACTCCCCCCTATTGTCTATACGCAAAATATTGATGGCCTTCCCAGACTGCTTCTCTGCAAAAGCTTTGAAGTCTTGGAAAGAATCAAAGACCTCAGACTTGTGTTTGAGAAAGTAGACCCATGTATATCTAGAAAGATCATCAATGAATTTCAAGACATATCTGGCCCTGCTGAAAGAAGGATGCGGCAATCGACCCATAAGGTCACTATGTACTAACTCCAAGAGTTGTGTGGCCCTCCATGCTTTTCCTTTATCAAATTTTTCTTTAGGATGCTTACCAAGAATGCAACCCTGGCAAACTCCATCAGAAAATTGAATAGAAGGAAACCCTGAAACCATGTCCTATTGACTGAGTTGTTGCAAGTAGCGGTAGTTCAAGTGGCCAAACCATTGCTGCCACAAACTGCTCACCTCATCTGAGTGAGTAAGCAAAGCAAGTGAAGGAGAATCGGGAACAAAGTGAGAAAAGTGATATAGTCAAGATTGATGATCATCCTTCCCCACAGCAACTGTAGACCCATTGTGCATCTCACTAATAACCACTATGTCTTGAGTGAACTCAACCTGCTTGCCAAAGCCAGTGTGAGTGATCTGATAGACAGATAGGAGATTAGTTGACAATGAGGGCACACATAGAACATCATGAAATGTGCCATCCCCCACATCAACAGACCCTCTCCCTTTCACCTTTATAGAAGTATCATCACCCAATAGAATAGATGGCAAAGAACATGACTCTAAGGAGGCAAAACTCTCTTGTGATGAAGCTATGTGGTGTGAAGAACCCGAGTCAATGATCCAGGAATCTGGTTGAGAAGCAACAGCAACTAGGGCCTTTCCCTTTCCTTTCCCCTTACTATTTACTATGTTCTTTGAAGACCCTTCTGATGAAACTTGTTTGACAGAATTAGGTACCTTGATATTGTTCTTCTCAAGAAGATGTGAAAGGTGATCAATCTGTTTCTTGAAACACTTGTGTTCATCATGACCAAGTTTCTTACAATAAGAACATTGAATTTTCTCCTTCTTAGGCTTGTCGCCTTGTGAAGAAGAGGCATTATTAGCTGCTTTTGAAGCAACTGATATTTGTTCTTGCTTCTTTTCTCCTTGGTTCTTTTGTTTCTTATCTTTCTTACCATGCCCTTTCTGATCATTAGTGCCCTGATTTGCAGCCAAGGCATGAGATTTAGACGGCTTAATTGTGCCCATTTGAACCAATTTATCTTGCCCTTTAGTGCATTCATTAGCAAATTCATCTAAAGAAGGCATTTTATATGTGGTTCCCAAGGCACTTTTTGTGGCATAGAATGTAGAAACAAACACAGAGTAGTTAGGACCAAGTTTGGAAAGAATGCTAAGAATCAACTGACTATCTTTCTTCTCTATCCCACACTATTTCAACTGCAATCTTAAAGTCTTTATTTTTGTGAAGAAATCCTGAATTGTATCAAAATTACATGGATTTAACCCTATCAACTCATTCTCCAATAAATGTCCTCTAAGTTCATCTTGTGCACCAAAGAGGTTTTCCAAAGTAGTCCATACATCATTAGGTGTTGTAACAGACTCAATATGGTAAAGTAAATCCAGAGATATAGACATACATAGAGTTCCAAAAGCTTCATCAAGTTTGTTAAACCATTTAGGCTTTTCTACAATTAAAGATGGTTCAGTTTAAAGACCCATAGTTACTCTAAAAAACCCTAACTTCTTAAGTTGTATAGTCATCTTGGACATCCACTCATAGTAGTTGTAAGGTGTGAGCATAGGTACTATTAAATGATCCATTTTAATGTAGAAAGAAAGATTGTTGTTGTGCAGGAAAGAAAGCTCAATGAAGAAAGGACACGCATGAGACACCCCCCCCCCTTTCACTGAATCAAAAAAGGACCCCCCTAGGAAATTTTTTTTGGCACTTTATAGATCAGTGTGTTTACAATGCTGTAGTTATTTTCTAGAGTTATACAAATGTACAAAAATGGACCCAAATACTGAAGTAAAACAAATCTATGTATGACAACTTCAAACCTACACAAATGTGTAGTACTTGGAAAAATATCCGCTTTCAAAAAAAGAATGACCCAAATTTGAGATCATATGAGAAAGTTATAGCAGTTTGAAGTTTAAAAAATGAGAACTATCCTTCAGATCTGATGAGAGAACTTAAATTCTAGAAACACAGGCACATTTGAAGAAAAACTAATTTTACCACTACAAGGAGCATGAAATTTTGATCATTTAAAAAAAAAAAAATCACTGAGAAATACCTCCGTATGGCTGAGAACGAGCCGTTTGAAAATTAGTGGTAAAATTGAAAACTACAATGGTGAGGGGTCCAGCTGAAGCTTTCTAATGCGATTTCCGTATGATTTATTAACTGCATTAAAAAACTAACTGATTCCTAGATAGTTTTTCGATGCGGTGAACAAAACCCAGAAGGCGTTTTTATTTATCACTTGCGCAGAATGTAGCCACAGTGTAAAAAAATGTCTTCAAGAAGGGAAAAACGATATGCAAAGCTTCTGATGTCCGATCTGCATGAACCTTATATGAAAAAAGGGGGTTTTTGGGCCTTCCAGAAACAATGAAAATATTCTTTTGGCCTGAAAATACCCCGTTTGAGAGATGCTTCATAAAATATGAGCTTCAAACCCCCATTTGCAACTTTTTCACATGATCTCCAAATCAGATGAAATGAAAGCAATTTCTGAATTTCTCGAGCCTCCTAGACACATTAGAACAACCAGAAATGCTGCAATCACCCAGATCTCACAAAAAATTGCATGCAAAAGATAGTGGTTAATGGATCTTGTTATATCTTTTATGATTCTCCAGATCATTATAAAACGCAAGAGAAGAACATACGGAATTGACAAGATCTTACATAACTCAATCTCTCAATTAGGAATCAAATGAACCTAAAACTCTCAAACTATAGCTCTGATAACATGTTAAAAATCTTGAATAAGATTAAAAACCAGAATTTGAAAGAGAGATCTAAGCTACATAAACTGAAATGCAAATGAAAGCAAACCAGCGATTTCGAGAGACATGCAAAAGTTGAAGAGACAAATTTGCATTAAGAGCTCAAAGCAAGAGAATGGAAAAGTAACAACAAAATGCATTTGATATTGATGAAAATACAAGCTAGGTAGTGTGTTTATATAGGCAAGAGGGAGGGGTGTAGGTGGCAACACCAACCAATGAGGAGCAACCATCTATCGGACTAAAGATAGCAAAGTATCTTCCCAAGATAGATAATGGATGCTCACATGTAGGAAGGTGACACCTCATAATCCTCTCACCTAATTAAACATGCTTTATTAACCTAAGCAAAATTAATAAAAGGTGTAGGAAAAAACTAGTAATAAAGGGAAAATAAATATCTCAACTAGGAAATAAAAACCTACACTAACATTCAAAACATAGTCTAGCTCAGTTACTCCATTTTAATCGTAGTAAAATAGGTTGTGAGCTCAGCAACAACGTAGCCTGTGAGCCCACCAATGACTCAAATCCTACAAAGAAAGATGAGATTGTCTCTATAAGTTCTAGATGACCAATTATATGAGAAAACTTGCAAAAGAAGAAGAATTTAGAAAGACACTCATTCTAATTAGTAAGGATGAGTCATGAAATTATGTGGTTAGTGGTGTTAGCTACTTTCAGTCTTGTAAACTATCATGTAGGTTGTAAGGGACAATAGTTCACTGCTAGCCCTCTTCCTCTTGCCCTTCATTCTCCTCTGACTCCTCTTTACCTCGGTCCTAATGTAAATTGTTGTAATGAACAATTTGCACCCCCTCAGGTTTTTTTCATACTACCACCACCTCCTTTTCTGAGTGGTTCTGATACAAACTATTACTACTATTATCATGATGACTCCAAGACCATAATCAATGTTGTGATGATTGTTGTGGTGGTGGCCATAGCTGTAGTTCTCCTCGTTGTTGTTATCCTCATTGAAAAGAGATTCAGGACCATTTCATCGGGCATCCAAAACCTTTATAAAATGTTGGAGACCATTGCTAAGAGCCTCGATGGTATTTCAACAGGTGTTGGCAACATTAATGCGGATATTGGTAAAACTAGCTGACGAGGGAGCAAACCCGAGACACAGAAATACACTCACAAAATAGAGAATAATATTTTATTCATAAATATTGAACTTCTTACATGCAGAGGATCTCAAATCCCCAAGCTCTCTATTACATGCAAATTACCAACTTACAGAAAATTACCCAGATCCCCTTTCATAGCATGCGAACTTCTTTCCCCAAAAAGTTACCCAAAAATCAGAAACAAGCCCCTAAATAGACCCATTTCGGTTTGGAACCAAAAACAACCTTCGAGATAAGATTTTTGACGGTTTGGCGCCAAAATTACAATTTGAAATTCATGTTTAAATTCACGGTTGAAAATTAGCACGTTTCTAAAATATGCACCAACTTCCGGCAGCCATAACTTTTAATCCGACCGTCGGATCTTCAATGATAATACCTTTTCGGAAAGCTCTCAAAAAGACGATTTACCACAAAATAGGCCTTTGGTGGACTACTTTGGCATTTCCGCAAATTTTCAGGTCCATCCGGGATCGTTTGGTGCCTCAAACTGAGCTCGGAAGGTTTTTAGGGCAAAAAGCAGAAATTGGAACTTGAATAACTTTCAAGTCGTGAATGATCTTGACCTGATTCTTTCACCAGACTGTGTATTTTTCCATCCTAAACCTTCCCATAAATTTCTGTCTTCCCACGACTTCAAATGCAAACCTGCTAAAAATAGCAGTTGAGCAGAAAAAGTAGAAAAACTGTTCTTAAAGTTGGAAACTCTTATTTGACGAAAAGGGTATCCAGAAATACAAAAACATCTACAAAAAGAAAACAACAGGAACAAAAATGGAAATCATCTTTTGGGTGATGCAAGATTGCCCTCACACCACTGGATGCTCCTGCATCACTAGCAGTCACATGCACAAGCATGCAACGATTAGCCCATAGAGTGCACCACAAATGGCTATTGAATGGGTAGTAAGTAGAAGACTTTTTTTTTAGTGCAATGGGAGATATAAATAATCAGTAATATTTGCAATTATCTAATTGGTGCGAGGAAGGGAGAGCCTACTAATAAGGCAATATGCAATAACATGAGGTTAGTTCATAATAGAAGGTGGATCTTATGATATAAGGATATTGGAATTCTATATATATTGTCTTATGTGTTATTCTTTTATGTTTGGTTAACTAGTTGGTATTTCTTCTAGATCAAATCCTTGGTTATATGACTCAATCCAAGGTATAAAATACAACACTCTAAAATTACTTGGGGCTCAAATCTTTGGTTTATGTTCCCTAGTTTTCTTACTAAGAAACACTTAACAATCTCTTTAATCTACACTAAATATTTTATGGACTCCATTGAAATACTATATTTTGTCACCTCTAGAGAGTATTTACTACTCAATATCAAGGAATTATTCATTTGTTATAGAATACCATTATATAATGGTGCAATATACATGTATAGTTGCGAGACATCCACAAAAACATTCTATCTGAAGAAGAAGAAAATTTTGTAAACTGTGATGTAGTTTTGAAGATAACTTATGATACATGGACTAACGATATAGAAATAACATGTCTTCAGGGAAATAAATGAGTTTAGATAAGGGATTATGTTAGAAATATATTTGTGCCACTTCAATTAAGTTTAAATCCAAAAAGGAAAGAATAATAGATGCCAATGATGGAAACCCTTAAGGTTATGAAAAGGTGTTAGAATATAGACACATATCAATTAAGACAGGATAAGCTAAAGTTTCCATAGAAGGAAAACACTTTATAATTTAGAACTTGCAACTAACCCATGAGAGAGCATGGAAAAATAAAGAAAGTAATATAGAGTAAGATAGATAGAAGATATATGACATGGATAAAACAAAGATAAGAGAATGAAATGGGAAATATAAGGAGGGATTTTAGTAGACCTAGGAGAATTAAGTGAATATAATTGTATAAAGGACAATAATATGTCGATATGCTAGTATTTTTATAGCATAAGATATTATAATGAATATATGATGTTTTGTGATATAAGATATGGAAATGGAATGAATTCATGTATGTATAAATTTTAATTTAATTATTCTATATTCAAGTAAACTTATCTATAATTCACCACCTTTGTTATAGTCTTCCTCTTAGGTCCCTTTATACTGGGGTATAAAATACAAATTTGAATAAGACTCACCTATTTTCTTCTTAGCACTAGAATTCTTTTACTAATAGAGATGATGATAATCAATACTTAAGTTTGTTAGATGGTAGTAAATTAACTTCATTATTTTTTAAATAAAAATAAGACACTAAAGGTGATTAAAACGGAAGGTAAGGTTGGAAAAAACAAGTTCAGACAATGAAGCTCATACCCTAAACTTAGGAAAGATATAACTCTATAAAGCACTATTGAAGAGGAACATATCCCTAGAAAGCTATGAAAAATGTACAGTATAGAATACATATTTGAAAACTTCTTATGATAAGGAGGGAAAATTCTAAGGACAAAACATATGGGGTATAAGAATGTCAAAATTACCAAAAATGTAATGGATAAAGTTCCCATAACATTCAAATCTAGCTTAATTAGAAAGATGCAACCTTGATTGAGTTATGAGTTGGAATGATAATAAACTAATCATGTCTTTGAAAATAAATTTAAGAGATAGAGGGGCTTATCTCTCAAATCTATAATGGGATGTAGATGTTGAAAATGTGTAGAATCAATTTATCACAATATTAAAATTGATGACTTTGATTAGATTGTCATCTTCAACTCTACATTAATCCAAAATATTGTGGTTGAAATCTAAATGGCTCATGTCCAACCTTGACTTATGCAAACCGATCTTTAATACATGAACCTTTTTAGAGAACTAATTTGAAACATGTCTTGATAATAGGATGAATGTATAGAAATATGTATAAATAAAAATAAGACTTGAGTCAAATGTGTGAAAATAAATATTGATGAAAATAAATATAGATGGATAAAGATTAAGAAATAAATTAAATTTAACATAAAAATAGATCAGTTAACAATATTCAATTATATTTTATCTCATTGAAAATAAGACAAAAATTAAATATAAATTGACAAGAATAAATACAATCATATAATATTTCACCATTATAATACAATCACACAAACATCAAAACAATTGGTGAAGTCTCTCAAAACTAAGCCTTGAAAAACATTATAATCATACGATCATCATAACAGTGGGCGAAGTCTATGAACCGTGATTGTACGATATCTAATGAATGAACGATAGCGAGCATTTTTGGAGTTGTTGGATTGTTATTTGTTTTCTTTTCATTTTAGAAAGTGAGACACTAACCAATTACAATTAAAACATGGCTGACAATGCACAGAAAAAAGATTCCTCAAGATAATCTATTATTCTACAGTGACCTGGTATTTGACTCAGTTTATAGTGTCAATTTTCTGTTTATTTAATTCTCTTGACTAAGAATGCCGCAAGTTGGTATAACGCCTACTTTTTGTGTGTTTTCCCCCTCGATCTCATTGCGTGCCTGACCTCAAAAGCATTGCCTCCCTGACCTCAAAATCAACCTTTTTCTAATTTGGGTTTACCCTGCGTCCTCATTTCATTTCAGTTTTAAAGACAATATAAGTAAGGAAGAGGGGTTAATAGTTGCATTCAGTTTCATTGTTGTATAGTATTTGTGGTTATAGAATTTAATTATTTTTAGTCAAATTCACCATTAACAATTCATCTTAGTAAATTCACTTTCAACAATTCATCGTCATGATAAATTCATCTCATGGAAAATTCACCGTCATGAATTGCTGGTGAATTGTTAGCGGTAAATTTTCCACATCACGATGAATTGTTGGAGGTGAATTTTTTGGCCATGAATTGTTGGTGGTGAATTTTCTAAGAGCCAATTTAATCATATCATTATTGGGGTGGTAATGTTTATGTGTTAGTACTTCAATATTATATGTTTGTCATATGATAAAAGTAAAAGACGGGTACAATAAATACTTTGTATTTTAACATTAATTGTGAAAGGTCGTCAAAAAGTTTTATGATAATTTACTATTGAATATTTGAATTTGGATGTCACATTAGAAAATGGAGGTCTTACAAAATTTCATATAATCATTATACGGTCTCAAAATCATCTTGCATGTCTATTGGCTCCCCTCCCCTACAACACTTACATTTAAACCTTATGATTACATTTATTTTCATAGAACTGGTTGAATTTTATTTTTAATTTACTCACATTATTTCCCTCATGCGTAGGATATGATCAAGCTATTAATTTTAATGGTGCACTTCCTTTAAAGTATAGCTTTACAAATTAATTTCAAAAGTAGATGAACCTAATATGATTGAAATAACTTTGTGTTTTTTCTTCATATGACTTTTGCATCTCTACATTCATTTTATGCTTAAAAAATAAATATAGGAATGAGTTGCCTTGGGGAGTTTGTGTAGTGTGTGACCATATTATAGCAATTTGTTTCTTGATGGTGGTTTAGGTGTTTTTGTTTATTTAAAGTTTTATTTTGTTTTGTTTGTGTTATTTTGCAGCATAAGTAACACGTAGTATGTCTTTGTAGACCAATCCCTCAAACTTTGAGTTTTTTTGATAAATACCTACACAAGAGTTATATATCACATATGGAAAAAAAATGATAACACCTATTTCCCTACCTAAAAAGTGGCAATACGCATACAAGTGTATGTCATTTCTTTTTGTATCCTATCATTTGCAGTGCTCTTAATCCTATAGCATGCATTGGGATAAGAATAGTTAGCTTATGGCTACCATTACTCTTAATTAAGTTACACAATCAAGTTATTATAGTCTTAGATAATTATGTCAACTAGGGTGCATCCAAGTAATAGGTGTGTATATAGACAACCTAATGGTTGGTTTATGATCATTATCTTATATTTTTTGTTCTTCTTGGATACTTTTTGAGGTTTTCTCCTTTAAAGTGGCATATTAGTTTTGAGTATTATCAAATATTTGAAGCACATTTTCTATTATATTTTTTTTTTTGCAAGATGTCACTTCAAGTGGTATTAGAGCATGATCTTGGAATTCAAAAAGTAGGAAACATGGTAGTTTTTCTAATTTAAAAATTTTGGCTCATAAAATACAAATCTTTCTCAATTTTTAAAAAAAAAACTTATTTTTGGAGGGTTAATCAAGGACACACTTAAGGCTCTATATTTTAGATTTGAGATCATAGTAAGAGGATTTGAAGGAGTTACTATGAAATTATAGATTCCACCAAATTCACTCCTAGGGCTCTAAAATAATATTTCCTTTTAATTTTTTCAAGTTTGTCCAATAAAATATTAAAGATGCTAGATTAAAATATTTCCTAGTTAATTATTTAATTAGTTTGTTTGTTTACACACTAGCATACTTAAAATTACTTAGGTCATGTACTATTTTGTCTAGGGTTCCATTTAGGGTTTATTTATTCATTATAAATGATAATTCATTATACATTGTATTATTCTTTCATTATTTTGGATCAATAGAAGTCTTAGGATTTTACATTAATCCTATTGTTTTCTCTCTTTCTTAATAGGTGTTTGATTGCAACTATTTTGTAGGAAAATTGATCCTAAATCTAACTAAGATTAGCTACTTTTCACTTACTCAACATTGGAATCAAGATCAACAAGGGTATGAGATTGACTTACATCCTAAAAAGTGAGTCATTGAACCTTGGATCTGAATCTTTGAAGGTTGGAAATTAATTTTTGTTGTGATGCAATGATGTGATTATATAGACTAGAAAATTGCACTGATCTCTTATGCTTTTTGACAAACTAGAATCTGACAATCAAAATTGGAATTCAAAAATGAGCAGATCATACATAGGTATACCTTTCATGCAAATTTGATCCTAATCTAGGTGGTCTAGGGTGCAAGGATTCCCTAGACTAGCTTCACTTGTCTCAGATTTGAAAATATAGGCTTCTAGATATTGGTTTGTAGATTCTTTCCTCCAAGACTTGTTGTCATATCTTCGTTTGTTGATTAGAAATTATAGATTTCATGAGTTGTTAACTTTTATGGTTTTGATGGATGAATGAGAAAACTGTCTTCAATCTTCCTCCAATCTTCTTTAAATTTGTAACCTACACACATAAAGAGAGAGAAAGGGTTGTTCAATATAGGGGCATACTTGGTCAAACCCAATGTTGGTATTTCTACCTCCACAATGGAAAAATTTATGATAAAACAGAGTGCATCCTTTTGAAGAATAGAGGTTAAATGATAAAAAAATGATGAATTGACAATTCATTACAACTCACCACTCAAATCTGATCTCCTTCATGGACTGAAGTCATTCTCATCACCTTCAAGGATTCCTTGTTGCTTGTCTTAATTTTATTTTAATACCTACAAGCATTAGTACTCAAAAACAAATGATCACAAAACATGAACAAACTTACATAAAAACTTGATGAAGTATTGATATGATTCTTGACTAAAAATAATACTGCAATAATGCTAATAAATCTACTCTTGACTAATTTTAGTATCTTTGATTTTCTCAATAATTTCTCCTTCAAATTGCTTCTTAAATAAAATGGTGAAATTGACTAGGTATTTATATGCAATTCCTCCAATTTCCCAAAAATCAAATATTGATGCCTAACAATTGAAATTGGAAATTAAAATAATAATACCAAAACTAACATATTCAAATTTGGGACCAAATCAGCTAGTCTAAGACACAAGGTGCCCTAGACTAGATTCTTTCTTTTTTGGGATCAAAAGTGTTGGGGGAAAAATATTAAATGCTTACTTTTCTTTCCCTTGTTTCATTTTTCAATAAATATTTTATAATGGGTAATTACATGCAGAATTAGCAAATTAGGTGTATAATTAGGTCCAAGAACATAAGGGGAGAAAAACCTAGTGTGAAATTTTCAAGGGTGACAATTTACGACTCTACATTTAGGCCCCACTTTAGTGAGAGTATGAACTTATTCTAAGACTCACACTAAAGTAATAATACGACAAGAGGGGTTCAATTATCCAAAAATTGAAGAGATAGTATGGCACTGAATCTAGGGGGAGAATGCAAGCCCCCAAAATTCAAGATCCTATGGCTAGACAACATAAGGACAAGGGAACACACATGTGTGATATTCATTACAACATGAAAAACACAAAGCATACACAATGAAGACACATAACATAAAGACAAAAAATGTAAAACAAACATGATGCAAACACAATGTGAACACAAAGGAAGACATATTAAAAAAACACAAGGGTTAGTACTAAAAGGATTCGAGTTAGTAAGGCAAAGAGACTTTGATCTTAAATTTATCTCAAGTACCAAATGTCATCCATAAAATGTGTTATTTAAAAAATTGCACGCTCTTATAAGGATGTAGGATCACTTATGAAACACATGGCTCCACTGGGAAGCAAGTTTTGTTATGCTAGGTAGCCATGTTACAAAAATTCTCAAGTTCATGAATTAAAAATTTGCATTATGATAAACCAATGGACTATATTGCTAATCATGCCTTAGGGAGTGCACAAAAATTTAACATCACTAGGGATGAATCAATGCTTAATTTCATTTGGGATGAATTGATAACCATGACTCAAGGGATGATATAAACAACACCATCACCAAAGGGGTATGTCAATAAGTCAGATCTCACAAGATGTCTATGAAATGAATAGGGGTGATATGCCCCCCCTTAAAATTTCAACATACTTGCTATGTTGGTATTTTAAGGTAGAAGAGGGAAAGAGGGGATCCTTGAAAGGAATTCACACCTCCCAACACTAGCTATCCTTACCCACAAAATGTAAGGACAAAGACAACCATGTAGGAGACTATTGTGTTGCTACCATGGAAAATATGGTCCAATTGCACTTAAGATTGTACCACCACGAATGGCAATAAGCAAACATGATGTTACTATTTTTAGTTCAAGTGTGTTAGGTGATCTATCTACTTCCTTAAAAACTTGTGTTCATCTTGTCTAGTACTTTTACAAGATACACACTTGACATTTTCATTCTTAGGTTCACCTTTTGAACAAGAGCTTCAAATGATTGGCTACATTTGAAGTAGTAATTTTGATTATCCATATTCTTCTCTTCTTAGTTATTTCATTTCTTATCTTGTTTTCTTAACCCTTTATATTCATTTATGCCTTTATTTATATATAAGGCATGTGACTTGGAGGGTTATATTATAATCATGTGAACCAATTTATCATTCTCCTTAGTGAGTTATACAACAAACTCACCTAGAGAAATAATTTTGTAGGTGGAACCTATAGCACATTTTGTAACATGAAATATATAAAAAAGTTAAGACCAATTTTAGAGAGACTACCTAAGGTTAGTTTTATGTTTTTATTTTCTATTTCACACTATTTTAACTACTATCCATTTTCTTTTAACATTATGAAGAAGTATTGAATGGTGTCAAAATTACTTGGACTTAACCCTATGAATTTATTCTCCAATTAATGACCCATTAATTAATCTTGGTTACCAAACATACTTTCCAATATGGTCTAGACCTCATTTGGATTAACACAAGATTTATTTTGACATAGTAAGTCAAGATGCATGGGCATACACAAAGCATCAAATACTTGATCAAATTTGTTAAACCATTTCATCTTTTCTACATCCACTATTGGTTTTGTCTCAAATCTCATTTTAACCCAAGGTGTAATCCTTTATTTTTAAGATAGATTAGTATCTTACATTTATAATCAAAATAGTTTTTTGGAGTTAGAACAATAAATGACAATTGATCTAATAGCATAGAAAAATAGATAGTTGTAGACACTGAAAAAATGTCCTAAGCCTACAAATGACATTTTTCTTATCAATTTCCCTTAGAATCTACATAATTAAATAATTTTAATTATTTTATTATCTTCTAAGGTCACATTCTTCTATTAATTAAATAATTTTAATTATTTAATTAATTTTTTTCTCTTTCTTTATTCTTCCCTCGATCAATTAAACAAATTTATATTTAATTATGTCACTAATATTTATTTCTCTCTATAATTAAATAAATTCTCATTTATTTAATTATTCACTCTTCACTTTTATTCTATAGTTAAATAATTATTTTAATTATTTAACTGTTCATTAACCTTTTCTTCCTTCTATAAGTTAAATAATTGTTTCAATTATTTAACTATTCCTTATCACCCTTCCCTCCATTATTAAATATTTAAACTAATTTAATTATTTAGTATGTCATCCCATTTCCTCCACTCTTAATTAAATGGTTGCTTTAGTCATTTTAATTATTTCCCATTTCCCCTTTTCTTCCATAATTAAATAATCACTTGGATTATTTAATTGTCCATATCCCCTCTCAAATTAAATAATCTTATTATTTAATTTGCTCCACTTCCTCTTTTGAATCTCCACCATTCATCACTTCCATTCTCCTTTTAATCTTGGTTGTCCATCCTTAGCAATCCCTAACCCTACCTCTTTGTGGTGCAAGAAACCTTGATCATTGATATTTGCATCATTTTGGCTTTCGATCTAGACTATCCATTCAAATAGCTTTTCTATAGAAGAGAGTTGTCTCCATCATTCCAACCTTACAGCCACAATATATGATATCCTTGCTAATCGATATCACATCACTATCACTTGCATACACTTGCATACAAAAAAATCTGAGGGCGAGTTTCCATACATAGCAAAATAAAGGAGATGCAAGGAAGATGAATCAACTTTAGTATGGGAATTTTGGTATTTCTTTCTTTTTATTAAATTTTTGTTGCTATTTGTGCTTTCTTGTTTGAATTTGGATTTTTGGGTTTAGATTTTAAGTAGTTGTGGTTGCTACTATTGATCTTTACCTTTGCACTGGATTTTAACCCTATCCTACAATAGTTATGCAAAAAACAAGTTAAAACATAACACACATTAGACAACCCCTTTTTTTCTATTTTCCAAACATATCCCCCAAAAATTGTTATGTTTGGCACTTTATACTTTGTCCAATTTATAATACAAATATTATATTTTTGGACTCTTAAATACAATGTAAAAATAGCCAAGTATTGAAGCTATAGTTCTAATATAATATGATATCAACTTGAGAGAACCAATACCAAGTACATAGAAAAATATGAACTCTAAAAAATGGGACTGAAAATGAGTCTTTTACTCAAGTTATGGTAGTTGGAAGGTCTAAAAAAGACT
>VDFB02026320.1:150808418-150887963 GCA_007258455.2 Sequoia sempervirens
GTAACCCAAATGGTTCGGGAAGAAGTCCCAACGAAGAATGTAAGTCTCGTCAATGATAAGGGATCTTCGGTATAACTCTTGGTGAAAAAATACTTCAGGGTAAGTCCTAGAGCTCGGTGTGATGTCTTAGTGAAAGTAACATGTCTCACCGACAGTGCTTTATGTTGAAGTCTTTGGGGTAAGTCTTGGAGTTCGGTATGTTCTCTTGGTGAGAGATGTAAGTCTTGCCGACTATTCTTTGGAGCTCGATATGACTTGTGACTTTGGTATAACCTTTGGTGACTCGCTATGATCTCCTAGAGAAAGCAATAGGTCTGGGCGACTGCTTGGTGTTTCGGCACAACACTGAAAGCTCGATAGAATGTCTTAGCGATAATAGTGACTCTTAGCGACATCGATATGAAGGTTATGTGGCATCGATGAGACATTGTTAGTGTCTCACCGAGATGCCAATACAATGCAAAATTTGTTGAAAGTTTGACCATCCTATCTGGAGTCTTGTGGACCAATAGGAGAAGCCGAATCTGAACAGTTAGAAGACAGTTCATTGTGACGGTTCTATGAGGAAGTTCGACGGACATGGAACAACAAGGATATACTCTGTGATTACAGATTGTGATCGGTTGGTTGGATCTATCAATTTTTTGAGTGATTGAATCAGTGGATGAACTCTAATTTGTAATGATTGTAACTTGAAAGTTTCTATTCGAAGATTGTTCATGGTGAATGTTTTTGTAAACAAACACCAGAAAGATAAGTTTGTCATTTGTATGTAATCTCCATTACTGTAATACAAAGTGATTTCTCTTGGTGTGGTGGGTTTTTCTCCTGTAAGGGTTTTCCCACGTATATCTGGTGTTCATGTGTGTTTTTCAAATACTTTGTTTCTGTTATTTACTTCACAGTGCATCTTAGTTGAACTGTAATTGGAAAAATTAAAAGTATATCTACATTCTTCTCTAAGGTATTGATGTTAGGAGAATTGTTTCTGCATCTGATTTTCCTTACAAAAAGTTGTAGACATGTGCTTGAATTCCTAATCGAGATTAGTGAAGATTAATTAAATAAAACAAGCTTATGGAACTTTGTTTATTTAATTAATTTAGAAAATATGATTTTAGATTTGGAGAATTAGAAAAGGGTGAACTATATAAATAAATTGAAAATTTATTTATACGTAGATAGAATATTAATTAAATAGCTAGTATTTAATTAATTAAATGTCATGACCGATTCTAGGTGTATACAATTATGGATCTTGAGCTATGCATAGTTAGTTCTAGAGGATACATTTTTGAGGGATGTTATGACATGGCTATCTCCTTGTGCATTTGAGTTTATGATATCATTATTTGATGAAGATTGTTAGGAGATGGGTTATGGGCAGATTTCCAGTTATGGGGATGGTTACTTTGAGTTTGATCTTATTGGTTTGAGAGGCTTACATCCATGTTGGTAATGTTACATTGATTCATATGTTGTACTTGATCTATGAGATTGGGTGTTATGGATGTTGTTGAGGCTTTTCATTTGGGGTTGTTTAGGAGATCATACTTGACACAACAGTACACTTTTGAGGTGTTGGTGGAAGGACATTATGGTTTACAAGTTTCTCTCTTCATGGTTTCTCCTTGGATGTTCATATTTTGGGGAGGATGGTGGCAACATGTTGTGAGAGAGTATGTAGCTCTTGGGTTGTATGTGTGGATCATTGTTTTGTTCTTGGTACTTCGTGCTTTGATTTACTTATCACACCCTGATCTATAGTGGTTATTTGTAGAATTGATATGCTTTGACATTACCTATGCAGTGGGAGTTCTTGGATATGTATTTTCTTCATTTATAGGTTTTATACAGGGAGCTTGAGATTGCATTTTACAGGTTGCATATGTTCTTGGAATGCATTTACTGATGTATTGATGCCTTGGAGGTATGGATGGTTGGAAGTATTAGCATGTGTTGTGGATGCCATTTTTAATCATGTGGGTTTTTTAGTTGATAGCAACTTGTTTGGAGCCTTTCTTATCACTTGGATTTGATGCTTGTGCTCATGGATTGGTGCATCTTCACCTTGGAATGTTCCTTTTCTTCCATAGGTGGCATGTTGGAAGATGAGAGGAGTTATTGCTTGAGATGGTGGTCACTTTTTTCTTATTTTAGGTATGTTGATGGAGCATGAGAGCATGTTGGAGATTCATGTGGTTTCATGGATGGCTATGATGATGTATTTCATGTATTGATCCCTTATGCAATGTATACAACAAGTGGGAGAATGTTGGGATATGGTTTTGTACACCATTGCATAAAATGATTTATTATGTTATTATAATAAAATAATTATTTAGTTGTGATACACCTTGGTGGTGTCCTTAATCACACTAGGTAATTATTTGGGGGTCCACTTGATGTATTCTAATATTGTATTATTATTTATTGTGTGGAAGACATGTGATAATAATTTAATATTGGGGAAATATTATTAATGTGATGTCTTAGTACCCAATATTAAATAATTGGTTAGTGGTTTTGTATTCACATGGTTTTGTGGCACATGGTTTCACCTTACCACTAGTTGTATTATGTGTGAGCTTGTGTCTATAAAAGAAAACACACATGAGTGGTTTAGGTTGGCTGAGTGGTTTGGCTATCATTATTGAGTCTTCTTGAGAGTGCATTTTTTAAGCATGGTATGGGATGTGTGGATTCATGCTTGGACACATGGGAATGTATTAGAAGGCTTGATGATTCAGAAGTGTTCATTGTAACTCTTGTATTTGCTTCATGGCTGATTAATATGATGGAGCATGGATGCTTTTGGAGGCTAAGTTTTTCCCTTTTGAGGGTTTTCCCAGGGTATATCTTGTATCATCTTTGATGGGTATGTTGTCTGTTCTCTTGCATGTATATTTTGAGCACTTATTTGCATTGTTATCTCTTTTGGGTTATGTGGAAATTGTCATACAATGGCTGCAAGTTTCCTTACAAAAACTCCTATATAGTGTCCCGCCATAGAAACACATGAGAACATTGAACAAGGGACATGATATCATCATGATCACAAAAATGTGCGGTCTCACAAGTAACTCCATCTTGACCTAACTTACTACCAAGATGACACAACAAATATTAGAAAGAATAAAACCTAAAATCTCTAATCTATACAAATAAAGATTATTAAGGTTAGGAAATATTTGCTAGTATCAGGAGCACAACTTATTTTATTCTAAGGTCTATAAGACCCTAAATATTCTAGGATAAAAAAAATATGGAAGGTGGGATTCAATTGGTAGATCATTGCTATCAAACTCCTCAAGATATTCATAGTTTTTCTTTAGAAAATCCTCCTCCAAGATTCTATTAAACAACTAAAAGAATGATGACTAGATAGGGAGGCTTCGTATATGAGATTGTTTTTTTCTTGGCATGACCTCATGATCCTCCATGCCATGACTTAGACTACACTATTATTTTTTGAGAGGAAAATGGAGGAAAATTTAGTTTAAAGTATCCACTTGAGAAGAAAGAACACTTGCAGGAAAAGTTGTTCAATTGAACAAAGGCTTCCTTGCCTCCTTCAAAAACTCACCAATGACTTGTTCTGTTGCAATCTTTGTCACCTAAATGTTGCAATTTAAAAATTACAAACCAACTGTTTGTTCCCAAGGTCTAGTAGGGCTTGGTTCTTTCTCTCCATTATTATAATTGTTTCTTATATTACCTTTTATGGTCAACTCATCCTAAATTTTATTATGTGGAGAATCCCCAGTAGGCTTTATTTGTTTGAGATTTTGTGTAACTAAAGGGCAATCCATGATTTCATTTAGAGGATTGGCACTATATAGACATTGAAAAACATTTCAAGCATTTGGATAACATTTTTACTTTAATTTGTGTCTTTCCCATATAATTAAGTAATTTTAATTATTTAATTATTCCTTAATGCCACTTTCATCTATTAATTAAATAATTTTATTTTATTTAATTAATTCACTTCATCTTTATTCTTCTCAGATTAATTAAATAAATTAAATTTTAATTTATTTAATTGTGTCACTAAAATTACTTTTTTCATCTATAATTAAATAAATGTTTTCAATTAATTAATTATTCATTTCCTTATTTCCATCTATCATTAAATAATTGTTCTTAATTATTTAATTATTTATCTCCCTCTTTTCTTCTATAATTAAATAATTACTTTCAATTATTTAATTATTCATGCACTACCTCATAAATTAAATATTTGTTGTAATTATTTAATTTATCTATTTTTATCCATTCTCTAAATGAATAAAATTACTTATTTTGTTTATTTAATTCATTTGCACATGCAACAATAATTAATTATTTTAATTAATTATTATCCCCTCATGCAAAAACTAACTCATCCATCTATTCTTCTCAATCAATCTCCACAATTGATCATATTTCATCACCTCTTAATCCTCACTATCCATCTAATTTGGATTTCTATAAAATCAAGCTATCACCCTCATTCTAATTTTAACCATATTCTTTGATATTTTGCTATCATTCATTCGTCTTGAGGAACCACATTCTTTGAGATTTTTCTATCTTACATCTACATTGAGATTAATACACACTGTGCACACTACATATCTAAGAAAAAACAAGCAAATTTGAGAAGAGCAATGGAGGAGAATCAACTTTGGTATAGGAATTGTGGTATTATTGGTTTATTATTTGATTTTCATTGTCATCTTGTGCTTCATTATTAGAATTAGGGTCTCTATAGCTTGAATTTAGGTAGTTTTATGGTTGTTATCAATGATTCATGCCTTTTCCCCAATTTTCCTAGTTGAAAAATTGGTGAACCTAGCATGAATTACTATCCCTCTTGATTAACCTTGTTTGTTTGGGAGTTTCTAATTTTTTTTCTTAGAGGTTGCAGGTGCTTTTAAACAAATCTTGAAAATAACACTTTTCAAAGCCTTTTGAGGATAAACAAACATCATGGTTGCATCCAAAAGGGTCAAGGGATGATTTTTCATATATTATACCCCATATTTTGGTGCAGGATAAAGATTTTTACTTGAAAAACATAATTTTTTGTGTTTGTGACATTGTGCACCACATTTGTTCAATTTTGCATTGCATTTGTTAAATCATGCATTATATTTGTTAAATTATGCACTATAATTGTTAAATTATACACTACAACCATTTGATTGATCCTACACCATAATTGTGTGATTTTGCATCACAATTATAAGCTTCTACACCATAATTGTGTGATTTTGCACCGCAATTGTAAGCTTCTACACTACATTTACATAAAATTTTGTACCACAATTATTAAAATCTATACCATGACTGTTTTAAACTGCATCTGACTATGAATCAAAACAAAGGTGAAAATGCCTAATTTTTTGCAATCTAATTCTAGTAGATTAGGAGTTTTTGGTTACTGACTTTTGATTTCTAGTTGTGTGGAAACCATTGGGAGTCTAAGTCTTTGAACAAAATTACTAATCCAATTTCATATAGATTCTATTATGTGTTTTTTATTTTTAATTTAGGAACATTTGAAATTGGTGCCTAAAAGGAACAAGTGTCTACTATGTCTTGTGCACTTGCACACATGTGGTTCAGTCTTGTCACCGAAAGTGTTTTGTCTATGTATCCTCTCCCCTTGCACTACGCATGAATCTTCGGTGATGAGAAACAGTAACACTTAAGCTTACCCTTTTTTATTTTTAGTAAGAAGCCTACCTGGGAGTTCACCCCAAGGTTTTACTTCATGCACATTTCTTCGATGGGCTATATAAAGGGGAAAAATATGAAACTTGACCTCAATCCACTTGTACCATACTAGGTGGTCCTTTGTGGTCCCCGGTGATTTTAGACACAAGGTTCAAGGTTTTTATCTTTCATTTGTGTATGTCATGGTGTTCACAAGAGTACCTCCACTACGAACCATTTGCTTTTAGAAGCCTAACTTCCTTTCGGTCATGAGTTTGGTATAGTGCAATGTGATAACATCACATGAAGTTACTCACCATGTATAATCCTTGGTTGAGGTCACTGTTGTCTCTTGGTTTGGGCCTTGTCCTTTTAAAGAGTGAGGGGTGTTAAGGTGGTACATGACCTTTGCATACCCTAGTCATCCACTCCTTGGATTTGTATTAACACGCAAACTTGTGGTGGGCCTATCCAGGTGAGCAAACCCATCTAAATAACTAGGTTGTGCTTGTATTCGTATTGTATTCTCTTGTGTGATACCAGTAAATCCATTGGAACTTGTCCCTTAAGCATTTTTACCCAATAATTAAAGAGTCAATTAGCTAAATTTGTATTATGAGTGTGTTGTGTTTTTTGACCAAATCTAGAAATTGTCCAAAATGAAAAGTCACTTAAAAATTAGTGACTTTTAGGTAAAAAACTATTCCACCATATCTTTCAAGCATTGAACCGCATTTTTCAAAACTTCAAATGCATTTGTTAGGCATTGCACCATATTTATCAAGAAACCCTAGGGAAAATCAGAAAACCGTAATTGTCTAAACTTGAGCTGCATCTTTCTATGTGTCATAATTTTCCAGTCTTGCACTACATTTGTCTGTTTGTGAACCACATATGTAAAAAAACTAAACCATCACATCTATTCTTTTTAGCACCCATATCTGTCAAAATTTTCCAATGCATTTGTTAGATACAAAAATGTTGAGTCAATTCCTAAGCATCCAGTTTATAGTCCCAATTCAAACAATGGCCATACATGCAAACCAGTGACTTATCCAAGTAGTCATTTTCTTTTAGCACGTTTCCCATTTTCCTAGCTTAGGTTACATCCTTTAGCTTAGCATTTGTCATCTACCATCATAGATAGTCACCTTTTTCTTTTGAATCTAGGAAACTTACCAAACCTTGATCAGACTAGAGTCATCTATTGGAGTGTCTTGACCTTGTAATCTTTTATCTATTTTATCCATAAGTTGAACCTTCAACTCATAATTCTAGTTTAGGTTACTTTTATCCAATCATCATCCTAGTTTGTGTCCTTGAGTTCCTGATATTTTGATTTATTACCTTGGTCCATCGTTGTTTGTCTAGAATCCTTTTCAAAATCCAAAGTCAAATATCCAGAAAATCCCAAAAAACATAGTGTAACCGCATTGTCATTTTCCATCCTTTAAATCCAAAAAAATCAAAAGCATAGTGCATAATTTTCTCTATTCCTAGCTTGCATACATCCCCAAATCAGCAAAAATCCAAAAAAAATCAAAAATCATAAAATCCAAAAAAAAAGTCTTTGATTGCTTAGATTTACCTTGCACTAGTGTTTGCATCTAAACCAAATCTCCATCCCATTATCCATCCTAATCCAAACTTATGACCATGTCTTCATTTTACCTTGATCTTCATCATAGTCAAGTTGAATACAAATCAATCCTTAGAAACCCATCCATCAATCCTCAATACTAATCACCCACAGTCCTGAGTCAAGCACTTATCTACCCCTCTTACCAAAAATCCATAAGCCCTATTCATCCATCCATCTACCCTCATTATCACTACCCATTTAACACAATCCATATCATTGATCCCTAATCAACATCCATTAGTTGAATCTTTATCCTAACCTTGATGAGGGAAACCAATCTTCCATCCAAACCATTTCTCAACACCAAACCATATCACAAATCCCTATCTCCCATGTATATCCTAAATTTTCATCCACATCGCCAAACCAAGAAAGTCTTATAGCCTCCACATCCTATTCTAATCCATCATCAACTGAGCCATTGCAATCCACTCCATCCTAATCTACTAGTCTGTTCCATAAAAATGCATTTAGATTTATGATCATTGAGGACTACTAGTAGAGGGTCTTAGGAAAATCTGATATGAAAACAAAGTTAGGAAATCCCATCATATTGCTAATCCTACACCTTCTAACCATCTTCCACCATCATTCCCTCCATCTCCTACAAAATATCTTCCTATCCAAACTCCATTATTGTCATGCCAAAATCTTTAGTCCATCGAAGAAAACCCTATCATTGCCCAAAATCACATTCCATTGTCTAAACCTTTTGATCTATGGAAAGAGAAGAGTCCAAATCATGATGAAATAAAATCCAAGACAAATCAAGATCAAGTTACCTAAGAAATCCCCAAAGATCATTATGCTTTACTAGTTAAATCAATCCCTGATCAATATTTTATTCATAGTATACATGATAATCTAATCCTTGATCATGATCATATATCCTTTTGCCTACCCAAAAATCACCTCTAGATGATCATGACATCCATGATAATCCCCTCTTCAATCATGATCCTAGCCTCAAGTCTGAATAATCCCTTATAAATGATCATGGCATCCAAGTTAATCCAAGCTTTGATCAAGATTCTATTCCCAATCATGCCATCCAAGATAAACCTATCTTTGATCAAGAACCTACCCATGACCAAGAAATCCAAGATGATCCCCTCATCAACCTTTATACCATCCATGATCAAAAACTTGGGCTTTATTCTATCCAAACTCCAAACACTTCCATTTCCCAAGATGAGATACTTTCCTCCCTTGGACACACAGATAATCAAATAACTAACATGGATAACATCAAAGAAGAACATAAATAGGCTACTATGGATCAAATCAAACACGAGGATACAAAATCTACTATAGATCAAATCAAACAAGAATATACAAAAGCTATCATGGAACACATTGACATCCCCAATGATCAAGAAGTGATAAGCATGAAAAATGATAAAGCTAAAATATCCTATCAACTAGGATCATCCACATTTATCAAAGTAAGCTTTCTCGTAGAGGAGAAAATTTTAAGCATTTTTTTCCAAAAACACAATGATGGGTTCACATCTTGCTTTTACAATAATAAATACCCTATCACAAATAGAATATTTTATAGCATGCAGTATCAAGGAAGAGGACTAGGCCTACATGAGCAAGGCATTCTAGAATAAGTACAGTTTTAATAAAATCCTAGATACCAAGGTCTTGGCTATTCTTCAATCAACAAATCAAATGATGATAGTGATACCTCCATGATATTGGGGGAAACTTTATCCAATATAAATATCAAAATAGGGGCCACGAGTAGTCCTTATCATAAGGTTTATGCCAACACTCCTTCCACCCACACCATAAACCATCATTTTGACATAATTAAAACCATCAAGTGGAACCAACAAAAACAAAAGTCTTACAAATATAAAGTACAAAATTAAATGTTAAAGGCCATTGAATACAAAAATCCAAGTGGAAAAATGAAGCTAAAATGGATCCCAAATAAAAATGGATCAAGTAAAGAAAATAATTCAAATCCAATATCCAATAAAAAGTGGAGCGACAAGAAAAGATGTCTCCTACATATAACAAAGGTCCACCTCCTTCAAAATAGTCATCACGCAAGGCATATAAAAGTGTTGGTTCCAAACACTATCCTAATCAAAATTCCAAACTCTGTCATCCACCACCCCACGTTTAGAAAATAAAAATTCCTACATCCAAAATGAAAAATAATCCTTTCACATCTACCATCATCTATCATAATCCAACTTCTCACCTAAAGCCTAAAAATCCTACATCACAAATCTATCGCATCTTGGAAATGACTTTTTATCATAAGAAAACCCATGGAACTCTATCACGATGTGCATATTTCGATAAGGCCAACCCTAGTATTAGAAAGGATCACAAGGACATCCATCAATTGTATGCGAGCACCATGGTTCTGACAAGGCAACTCCTCCATAGAGGTTACTATTGGCATATCATGACACCTACATCTACATCAACACCATCAAAATATTTAGAACAATCAGTGATCATCTAAAACATCAAGGCTATCTATAAAATACAAAAAAAAAAAGAAAAAAAGAGAAAAACATTGTCACCCTAATGAAAACCTGGAAAAAAGGCATCTTGTGTGACATCAAAAAAGAAATTTAAAAAAATAGTAAAGAGAAATAATTCATCCAATACTGAAAACCATTTTTATCCGACACTTTGGATAAGTACCATGATAAAAACATGGAAAACGGGTGTCATGTGTAAAATAAATTATCTATGTGGACCATTACACTTGGGGGAAATTTGTATCATCTTCCATACCTTTCTCATAACATTTCCATCTATCTATCTAATCGATATAACTTCCTTCCATCTTCCCTACCTACCTTGATCTTGATAAGGACTAGGGTAAAATCATAAATCATGCTTTGGGAAAATCCTTGAGATGTTAATCCTTTGGTCATGCACTATCCATGAAATATCATGTCATTGTCTACATAGCATTATCCAAACCCCTATCTTGGAGAAAAAAAATTATTCTTATGTGATATAGTCCTTAGAGATCATATGCTAATTCTTCCATACAATAACCCTCATGTCTCATGTCCTTTACCAAAGCAATTGTTAATCCTTTCATACATATCACTGCACTTATTTTTCATTTGTCATTGGTTTAAGGATTCTAATCCACTTATCCAACATCCCTCCATAATCCCATCTAGTCCTAAGGTTAGTCCATCCAAATGCAACAAGCCTAAACCATACAAACTTGCTATGCAATCTAGCACATCATCCAAAACATTCCTTGGTTTTTTTCCTAGCCTTGCTGCAAACCTTGAATTTTTATCATCAATGGGATATGTCTTTCCTAGTCCTCACATTGTTTTGAGGTTGTTTCCTTCCCATATCAATAACACCATCATCAACATCACCAATCAATTGGTTTTCAACTTGACTAGGGGCAATATCATGTGTGTCGTTGTATCCTTGTGCATACTTGCTTGCTTGCTTGTGTGCATCTTTCACATGAATTTTTCATGGTCCTTATAGTGTACCCTTCATAATAAAATCCCATTTTCCCATAAATTCATAATAAAGCTTAGTCACCCTTCTCATGGACTGAGAATAGTTGACATTTAGCATTTTCCACTTTCCATACCCATTCATAATAAAATTCGCCCATCCATTTTCATCCATTGTAAATGGTCTTGTACCTAACTAAGGGAAAATCCTTGACCTAGATTTTCATATGGGATCTTAGGTATGGTATCAAAGACATTATCAAAACATTTCAAAAATTTAAAAACATCCAAATAATCCTCAAAAATCCAAAAACATCCACATAATCCTCGAAAAATCCAAATGTTGTCCCTCAATATTGTTTGGCATTAATGTCAATACACTAAGGATGATGTTACAGGTTGTGTACATGGTGGTTTTCTTTAGTTTTGCATATGTTTATATATCTGTGTTGATCCTCATCCTACATTTGGTTTTGTATCATTCATGTGCATATCTATTGGCATCTTTATTGAAGTGCAGTGATATAGGTGTTATTCTAAAGTGAAACATTGTTACATATATCACAATGGAATATTGTTCTCCAAAGATTATGAGGTATTTTGGCATACTAATATTTTTCTCCAAAGATTATGAGGCTTTTTGACATACTATATTTCTTTCACAAGGCTACATCATTGTGAGGAAATCTTTGAACAAAATGAAAAGGGTGGAAAATTGACTTTATTCGAAGGCTCATGTTGATAGAAGGTAATAATGAAGTTTTATAAAGGAAAGATTAAAAGGATCTTTGGGTTGTCAGTGGTCATTATTTGTTTGACTTAAATGGGAAATTATTCCCATCATAATTCTCGGACTTCAAAAGTTATTATGTCGAAATGCAAAAATTCTTTGAGTCTTCAATGAGCATTGGTGTTTAATCCATTTTCTTTAATGTTAATGTTCATTACCCTAATCATGGCACTGGTAGAAAGGAAAACTTGTTGCATATTTCATTTGCAAGGGTCTTTGAATTCAAAACAGAAAGGGCCAAAGCCTACTTCATTGATGTTTACCTATAAAAAGTGTTGATTCGAGCTAGGGTTTGATTGGCAACAAATAGGGCATTATTATTCTTGGCATGGCATGTTTGTTTTTGAAGAAAGTGTGACAGCTTGGTCTTGAGCATGGAAGTTGAGATATCAGGTGCTACGTTTCATTTCATAGTCTCTTACTTATTGTGTATCTTTAAAAAAAAAATAGTGCAAAGGTTTATATTTTCATTAATGATGTTGTGCACCAATCTCTTGTTTCAGGTTGTAGTAACCAATTTGTAGTATGTTTTCTTTGTATTGTGGTTATTGTGATAGAGTGTTTGTTATTTGGTTGTTATGTCAAGAAAAAATGGTTTTTGTTTGTTTACCCTTGTGTTGGTCAACGAATTCTTACTGTTGGTTATTAAGTGAGTTTGTCAGGGCTGCTAATACATGTTCTCTTTGTTGTTAAAAAAAAGATAAATTCAACCAAGTCTTGGTCGGGCTTGTTATTGAGGATTAAGGGTTTGTTTTATTTACAAAATGTTTCTTTTATTAACAACCCTTCGTCTCTATCATGTTAAGGGTGTTTGATTCCATGTGTTCTCTTCTAATTAAGAAATTTATGTTATTTGGTTGTCAGCACTATAGTTGTAGTAACAGTTTTATACTATTTGCTAATATCATTTTCTTGACAAGTTTGTTGGTGGATTATGGAGGAAGATTTACATTAAAATGTGTATTTGTGTAACTGGCAAAGGCAGTTGTTGGTTCAGTTTCATGCGACAGTTACTCATACAGTTTTCAAACAGATTCTTTACTCCAAAGCAGAGAACATATATGTGTTTCATATTACTCATTCAATGGATTGAATGATGAGAGGATTTGAAAAGTATAGATTATATCTTTCTACAATATATTGTTTTTGAAGATTGGAACTTTGTGACTCTAATTCTGAGGTCATTGCAAAACAAAGTATGTTATTATTGAAATAGAGACCAACTCAATGTTTACAATTCTTTCATATTTGTACATTTCAAAAGTCTATCAGTGAGATAGCACTATAAGACTATCAGTGAGATAGCATCATTGTCAGTTAGACAAATCTGCCAGTGAGGCACTGTAATTGTTAAATTGATAAGATAAGGCCAGTGAGGCCAATTTCGAGTGGTTTTCTACCCCAGAGGGTTTCCACTCAGGAAATTTTTCTGTGTCAAATTTTTTGTGATGATTGCTTTCTTTATTTAGCAAAATATTTGAATTATCTTGAAAGTTTGCATTTTTAAATCCAGTTGATTTTGATCACTGATTCACCCCCCCTCTCAATGATCACCATACTCTTAACACCAAAAACATCCAAATATTCCTTGAAAAATCTAGAAAACATTGAAATATTCCTTAAAAAATCCAAAAAAAATTCAAAAAATTCAAAAAGTCCAAAAACAATCATAAAATGTCAAAAATTTCAAAAACATTATTGGTCATCAAATATGTGTCAATCTAAATAATCTAACTATGTTCCTTTTGCACATTTACGTACGAAAAGGTATGTCATTATAATCTTTTCATCCATCACAAGTTGTACAACATAATAAACCATCCATTGTCAAGGTCGATCGAACTGCAAAGCCTCTGTGCATTTACATAGGCAAGGACATCATTGATGAGCCCTCAAGGCCTAGGTTTGTCCCTTAGGTCTCACCCATCATAGTCCATGTTCCATAATAAATTGTCCCTTGCTAAGTTTGACACTTTGATCAGACATAAACAAGATATCCTATAGAGAAATGAGCTTAAAAAATCATGAAACAATAGACGAACTATCCAACTAGTCCCCAATCCTAATCGATCAATTGCCTAATCATAAGTATCTATCAACATCATTTATCCTCATCCTATCATTTTGTCTTATACAGGTTGTTGCATCCTCAAAACCAAACCAAATGTCTTATACGAGGTATATCATCCTTGAAACCAAACACAGTCCTATCAATTGTCTTATACTAGATGTTGCATCATCAAACCTAGACTCAATGTCTTATACGACATGCTTCATTTCCTGAAACAAAATATCATCCTTACAATCCTATCACTAAACACTCATTGATTGGAAAGAATATCTTTAAAATGGTTGTTGACTCAATTGGTCCAGTTAGGCTTATCTTTTTATTTTATTTATGTTTGGTCATGTTGCTATGTGCATCAAGGAATTCCACAAGTGATGAGAGAAGCGATGATGGATCATGATCTTTTTCTCTTTGATTTATGTTTGTAGTTTTTATTGGCAATATGACTGAGGCAACTAGGTTCCTTGTGTGTGATTGGGGTTCCATATGGCATAGTAAAAATATCCTATGCAAGTTAAAGGTCATCTAATGCTTTCTTGCATCAAGACTAACATGCTTTGTGGTTACTTCCTCACATATTCTGACAAGGTTATATTGTCACTAGTATGCGTCAGGGCATTCCTTGTCTGCAATGTGTTTGTTTATGCAAAGGGATAACATTTTACACCTTGGTCTATGTCATACCTTGGTGTTCATTATTCACTACCAAAATAAAATACTCTATCATAATAATTGTGCACTAAAATTAAAGCTCAAAATCTATCAACAAAATCTCACATCAATCTCTCATTTCACCCATTTCATTCCATTTCATTTTATCCAATTATTCTTTACTTTTTACTAACATTTTATTCTCAATAAAATTTCTTTTGTCACTCCCCGTAGTCATCTCCATGGTGTACTATGACACAAAAAAACAAATGCATTACCTCCATCAAATTAACTTGTCAGTAAATTTGTCATTTTTTTGGAATTTTTCAAAAATTTGTCAAATTTCTCGAGGGGCACCACACTATCCCACCTTAATCGTGACATATGTCGGGGCATACTAGGGTAGGTCATGAGCCAAATTTTCTTAATTATTCTTTGATACAATGTTCAAAATCACATTTTATCAAAGAGGGGCAAAATATAGGCATTGAAAAATGTCTTGAGCCTACAAATAACATTTTTACACTAATTTGTGTATTTCCCATATAATTAAATAATTTTAATTTTATTTATTTCTTAATGTCACTTTCTTCTATTAATAAAATAATTTTATATTGTTTAAGTAATTCACTTTATCTTTATTCTTCTCAAATTAATTAAATAATTATGTCACTAATTACTTTTTTTCATCTATAATTAAATAAATTGTTATTTATTTAATTATTTGCCATCACTTTTCACCTATAATTAAATAATTATTTTTAATTATTTAATTATTCATGCACTGCCTTCTAAATTAAATAATTGTTGTAATTATTAAATTTATTTGTCTTTATCCATCCTCTAGAAATGAATAAAAAAATTAATTATTTTATTTATTTCATTTGCACATGCAACAATAATTAATTATTTTAATTAATTATTATCCCCTCATGCAAAAACTAACTCATCTATCTATTCTTCTCAATCAATCTCCACAATTGATCATATTTCATCACCTCTTAATCCTCACCATCTATCTAATTTGGATTTCTATAAAACCAAGCTATCACCCTAATTTCAATTTTAACCACATTCTTTGAGATTTTGCTACTGTACATCTACATTGAGCTTATTACACATTGTACACACCACATATCTGAGAGCAAACAAGCAAAATTGAGAAGAACAATGGAGGAGAATCAACTTTGGCATAGGAATTGAGGTATTATTGGTTTATTATTTGATTTCTATTGTCTTCTTGTGCTTCGTTGTTAGAATTGGGTCTCTATAGCTTGAATTTAGGTAGTTTTATGGTTGTTATCAATGATTCATGCCTTTCCCCCAATTTTCCTAGTCATAACCCTTCAACGGAAGTGCTATTCTCTTGTTTGGATTTCAATAGAATCCTTGAGGTCCTTGGTCCTTACGTACCTATGAGCTTCAACACAAACTCTTTTCTATAGGTGAGCAAAAAGAAATGTTCCTATTAAAAATGAATTACTTATCTTAAAGAGGTTGTAATATGGTTAACAAAAGGCCATAGAGGTAGTGGAGAGCCAAGGAACTCAACCCAAATAGGGATTCAAAGGGCATGCTCCTCAAAGACAAAAACTCTCAAGTCCATCAGGAAAAGATCAAAAAAGAGTTGCAAATATACCAACAGCCATGTTAAAAAAAAGGGCCTTTGCAAGCTTAACATCTAGGAAATGAAAATGCAAGGAACATTTTGTAATGTATTGGATAGCTCCCATGTAAACTCCATGAGGGACCCACATGGAATTGACCCAACTCTTTAGCATGTTTTTAGTGAAAACTCTACCCACAAAATATTTGACAAAGTAAAGTTCCCAATCCATTTGCATGCATTATCAAAATCTTGAAAAGAGAAAACAACATAAAAGATAGATGATTTACCACATGGATTACTCTCAAAATGAACTTGCAAGGGTATTTTAGTGTTGTCATTCTTTTGTTCATCCAAGCCATTAAATTGAACAATAGAGGCTTGATTGCAAACACTATCTTTTATTTATATAAAGAGAAACTCACCCAAACATAGGAAAAACTTAAAGAAACCTACACTAAGTGCAAAAGACTCCTACTCTTAAGTACAATATCAACAAGAGTGACAAGGACAAGACAACACTAAAACAAACATGTAAACCAAACTAAGCCAAGCCAAGCCAAACCAAGCCAAAATCCTAATAAAGATCTTCTAATACAAATATATAGATACCATTTTAATTTTATCATTATTGATATGCATATTATTGAATTAGCCAAAATCTAACACTTAAAGAAAAGTTACTTTTCTATTACAATAAAAAATTAAAAGACTTAAAAATTAACTTATATTGATTAAATTCATTTATTTATACTATTTTATATATTTTTAATTAAAATTATAATTTGTAAGAAAACATTAATATTATTTTAGATAACGTAGTAATAGGTTGTACCTATACTTTTTTTAAAATCTGTAAAACTGATTTACTTGGCTTACTATAACTCATTCTAAATTTTAATGTTAAAATGTATAGAGAAATCCCAGGGTAGACATGCTAAAAGATAAAAAGAGTTAAAATCTTGAACAGTCAGATTCTGTGTCATTAATTCGACTTGTCTGGTGGGGTACAACATGGCAAGATTGTTCAACAAAAATACAGACAAGATTGTTCAAAAGAAAATACAAAGCAAGAACTGCTATTTTGATTTTAATAAATAATGGAATCTCAAATAACTTTGTAGCAAGGTCAAGAATAAAGATATGCTGACAATCTATTTTTCAAAGTGCAGCAGTGAATACATTCCAACAGCTGGAAAGAAAGGGGAGAGAAAAAAGAGCCAGAGATGAAGAACAACCAAGTTATTTTTTTATCCAAGCAAGGTATAAACTTTGATCATCACTTTCTGTGGAGATTGCTTGATTTAGATTTTTTATTTGTTTTCTATAATCTTTATAGAAAGATAAAGAATTCCAGAAGAATTTAAGAACGTTGAGAGAGTTTTGCTTGAAGGTAAACATATACGTAGAGAATTCTAACAAAAAAGTAAGAAGGCTTTGCCATGAAGATTA
Source organism: Sequoia sempervirens (assembly GCA_007258455.2). Lineage (NCBI taxonomy): Eukaryota > Viridiplantae > Streptophyta > Pinopsida > Cupressales > Cupressaceae > Sequoia > Sequoia sempervirens. The sequence continues at coordinate 150,825,798 of VDFB02026320.1, forward strand.
GCATGTATTTTGCCTTACAAACCAAAAGCGTTCTACAAATTTTAGCCCAAAAGGAATCCATTAATCTATCTTCGTCACACCTTTATAAATGATACCCTTCTTTAACATTACCAGCATTTCAACAAAATAACTGAGATAATTAAACGTTTTTGAACGCCCTACACTGGGTGCTTTGAAATCTTAGTATGAAATGTTGGTGAATTCTTCATAGTATTATATGTGTATTCATATAAAAAAAATGGGTGGAAATAGTTACATCTCTAGAATCTATTTAAGACTACAGTTCAAAATATAAAAACATGAAACATAAAACAATAAAGACTAGTTGTTAAACACTGAGAGCAAGAATAGGAGGAGGAGGAGAATCCTAGTCATCTAGCTTGCCCCAAACATCAATAGATTTTAAAGTATCCAAAGGGGGTCCCAACCATCATTGCCATCTTTAACATTATCTTCTAGGTTATCTTCATTAGCCACACAAATAGGAGAAATATCAAAAATCGAGGGAGAAATTTTTTTGGAATCAAGCTAAGCCTATATTCCCACCATTATGAGGTGGGGGGGAAGCAGAGTGGGGAGCAATAGGTCATGACTATTCCTACTAAGCATAATCTCTCCTTACATGAGGAGGGTAATCCGAAGAGTGGGTGTCATGTTGCCATGGGCTAAGTGACTATGTTCTTGTTGATGCCCTCAAGACAAAGACTAGCCTCAAGAAGAGGTCGGAGTTAGAAGGATCTTGGCAATAATACAAGGGACATTACCTCAATGATCTAATGAAACATGTAAGTGAGCAACCTCAAGGGAAAATTTATTTTCTTGCACTTGAATCTACATTAGCATACTAAAGAAAAACAAAAGTTTAGTGTAAAGTAAAAAATTACGACCAATAGTACCATAATTTAGAGCATAAATTTGTACATTTTAATAATAATAAGGTTTATGAACTAAATTTTTTTAATGATTTGAAGTATATTTTATATAATGCAAAGCACACCAAGTGCTATTGTACTACATGGAAAATTTTCAAACTATTGCTTAAAGATCTACCTAAACCTCCATCTATTTGTGATGTTTCCTTAGAAAACCTTTTGCATGTGGATGATACTAAGACAACTATTGAGACTCTTATTTCAATTACTTCTACAATGCTCATTAATTCTGTGAAAGATTCAAATGGTGAAATCTTGAACACGTTCAATCATGTCTATTAGATACACCTCACTAGGATTGAGTTCTTATAATCAAACATCTCATGTATGCTTATTTAGTCTCACCATTGGGATTTCAATGATATTATCTCAAACTTGGTTTTTCTCTTTGATAGAAACTCGAGCTTGAAGCTTCATCGCCTTCTCTAGATATACTGAGAGAGTAGATAAACCCTCCCTATCTCTCTCCATCTCTACATACTTTCTTGATGACACATACTATAGTTGTACTTAAGATCACTAATTGAAGCTAGTCATGGTTAAACATAAGTATGGACAAATTTAAGTATTTTCTAGAGATCTATATCATGTTACTTTCCTTCATTCAATTGCTTGAATCAAACTTCCACAAATACAATACAAGATTTTGTCTTTTAAAAGGGTATGCATTGTTTGATGTGAAGGGACCCACTTCAAAACTCATTAAAACACTATCTATTTTGACATTTTCTCTCTTCTTCAAGGGGATTTTATTTGTGAGCCTTGTTATGATTTAAGAATACTCTTAGTATAGAGGGCTACCTAGTTCTCTTTTTCTCCTCTCTTTTTTTGGGGACTTTTCTCTTTTTTGAAAGAAATTTTATCGTACATGGCTGCAGTTGTCATGACCCACATCCACCCACTCAAACTACACTTAAAGGGGTGTTTGAGTATTGTTTACATTTTCTTATTTTAAGCATTTTTTTATACCTTTATTTAAACTTGTTTGTGTAGACCCTTTACTTTGGTTGAGTTAGATGCACAATAGGTGATGCACTCTTCCATAATAGTTAAGCATTCCTTAGATATTGATGTGTTTTCTCATATCCCAAAATTACACTTCCTAATAGATGAAGTGTTCACCTCCCTCCACCTTTACATTCTTAGTAATATACTCACCAAACTATATATTTATTGTGTATTTTAACTATATATTTATTGTGTATTTTAATTAATAAAATGAATAGATATTGATAATGTTGAAAATTTTCTTTACTTATCACAAAATTTAACTTCATTTTACCCTATTTTTTTAGAAGAATTTCAGGGGATTTCAAAGAACACAACACATTAATATTATATGCATTAAATTTTCACGCACTTATGTGGCATATACCCGTTGGGTTTCAAACACGCAATGATCACCTATACAGACTCAAACGTTTCTAGTTATTAGTAAGGTCTGACTGGTTACATTTACAATTATATGAATTCAAATCAATGATGTTGATTCATCCTGGATCACAAAGTTGGCTTCACTTTAATGCAATCACCCAATCAAGGAAAATGGTATCTACTCTTCATTGGCAATTGGTTGATAATTACTATATCATTTAAGAGGAATAAATGTCAGCAGTTCAAGATCTCTGATCGGGTTTTCGCCAATATAAGACTAATCAGTAAAGCAGTTGATTCAGAAGGGGCGATCAAACGTAAATTAAAAGTTCCTTTAAACTTCACAACAACGAATATATGATCAAAAGACTTTACTGCTACTGATTTGAAACATGAGTCAATGAATTTGATTCATAAAACTACATTTTATACGGTTGAAGTCTGATTGTATTATCACAATGATTTGAACCATTCGATTGGATTTTATCAATAGTTTTTGTGCATTCACTCATCGAATGAGGCTCTACTTATACAGATAAGGAAACAATCGATCAAAGAGTATCAATGGGTAACTTATGGGTTCCTCGATCTGCCCTGGGACATTCTAAGTCATTAGATTCATGAGATTTACAATATCAACTGTTTGAATCCTTCAATGGGCTTGCTCTTCTTTGTTGTTTTTTTAATTTATCTTTATTTTTATTGTTTTGGAGGGTTTTATATCAAATTTATAAAATCGTTTAGCTATTCAATATGGGAGCATGAATCTTAGGCTAAAATCTTTTCAATTAAAGTCAAAGAATGAGGGGTATCCATTTTTGTCAAAATTGTCTGAGGTATGTTCTTGACCTCATCCCTTATGATGTTGGGGTCATGCACTCACAAGACTTGATCCTTAATGTGTTCATTTAGAACCTGTGGGGTCTTACACTCAACAATACTTGATCTCTTTCATTTGATTGTTTAGACATAGTGAAGTGACCAGGTCAGTCGCTCATTAAATCCCCATCAATCAATCAACCAAGCAACTATTACTAAGAAAGATATTAACTATAGCTAATGTTATTAAGAAACACTTGATTGAAGAATAAGTTAAATCTTTTCCCTTAATCACCTCTTGAACATACTACCAACATTGCTTAGAAGTAATCAAGGTGATGAGGTGATATCCAATTCAAATTAGATGACGTTGTGAAATTATATCTAATTACTACATTTTATTATTGTTGTGGATAGTTGTGTTGAGTCCCTTTTCATAACTTGGTAAATATTCAAGAGAAGTGTTGAAAATTTCAAATGTAACTTTCAAAAATAAATTTGGTGTCAATATATTTGTTAAGTGACATGTTGAAATCACTCATCTAAAATATAAATTATTAGGGAAAAAAATAAAGCATCTTACACCTATATTATTTGTATAAATACCCAGTATATTTAAATAATTATATTTTATCGTTAACATCCATATCTCATATGATCTTATAAAACTTGTAGTTAGACTATAGTCCATGAAGGGGGCTCTTCCTAAAATATCTCAAAGAGTGCTACTAAGAATTTTTATGAGTTTTCTTAAGTAGGTGATCCCATAGGTCTTGTATTGATAAGCCTAAAACTTTAACCTCCAAAATTTTAGTGGTTCCATGATTATTTTTTAGTGACAAAGACTATTAAATCAATAACTATATAGCTAAATCTAAAAAATATCAGCACAAATTTTTAAAATTTTTGGATGAATGACATCTCATAGAAAAATATTAGAATGTTTGTGGGGGATACTTTTAGTCCTGCACCAAAGACAACCCCTTAAAATACAAACCTAAAAACTAAGGACTCCTATCTTATTTATGATACTCCCTACCCTACAAAACAGTTCCTATATTGGCTCCATAGTGTTGGCGATCTAAGTTGTAGGTCCTAAAATCCCTGAGGCTTAGGAACTGCCAGGTGTGTTAAACCTAAGAAGGATATCATAAAATTTATATTCAATTCGGGTGTTTGAGGGCCAATTAAAGAGATGGGTAGGACCTCCTTCACTTTTGGCCTTTCAAGACTAACAGAGCTTGCCTAAGGTGCTAAGTTATATGATATTACTTGATTTGAACATCTACCTTACCATAAACGATACCCACTTCACAATGTACCCCTATTTTAGTTGTCATAATGTACCTAATAGATGGTTTACAAAATTACAAGTGTCAACCTTTATGTACCAAAAAAATGCTTACCAAGTAGATTGTTTGAAATATAGATGAACCCTTATTGATGCTATGTAGTCATACATGGAAGCAGGAATAAACTAATACACCACACTTCATAATTATTCTTCAAAGATTGCAATAAGTTAAAAAATTGGGATTAACCCACATCATTAAAATGCAAAAGAAAGTCTTTTACCTTTGTTGGAGTTGAAACCCTAGCTACCTAGAAGTGTTGTCATGTCCCATTTTTCAACCAGTTGATTTTTTTACATATGGGTTTGTGTAGGATAATGGGGGACCAAGCAGTGGTGATGCAACAAAAAAATGCAACATGAGGAAGTAAAAATCATGAAATTCACATTTGACTTTTTGGTTAGGTTGGTAAAAAGTACATTTTTCAAAGATAAACACCAAAGCAAAACTAATATCAATTATTAACAAAAGTGAATATCCATTAAAAACTGATATCTGATTTATAAATAATGGATATCTTTGCATTAAATAATAGATATATCCATTTTATATATGGATATCCATTATTAGAAACTTACAAAAAAAATTTAGATCGAATATATGTATATAATATATAATATTATATGTATTAATATTATATATATTATACATATAATATATTATTATATATTATATGTTATATATACTATATAATTAATATATAATATTAATATTATATATTATATTAATATAGATAATATATTATATTTATATATATAATATATTATATTTATATATATAATAATGTATTATATAATGAATATCTCAATATAATATTAATATATATATATATATTTTTAATCAAAAGTGGTAAACCACTTATATTTTTATTTATATTAATATATATTTACATATTGTTGGTTCAAGTGGACATACTGGCGGGAAAGAACCAGCAAGAAAACCCCCAAAAACTAATTCCTTCCCATTACAACTGAACAAAATAACTGACTATGACACTACATTTGATCATTCTCATTTGATGCCCAGAATACCCTATCAAAATGTACAAACTATATATACCCCCTATCCCTTATTACAAACACTCGGTCAATTACACATATATTGCTTTATCATGGATACTGCTAGACCGGAACAAGACCAACATTAAAAAGATGTAGATTTGCTTCCAGCTCTTTGAAAACCATTAACCGAACTTTCCTCTATTTCCACATGTTTTCCTTTACGTTGACGGTCATAAGATGGGATTTTTTTGTTAATATCAGGTACATAACGGTAACAGAACTTCCTTTTAGCAGCTTGTGAAGTGGCTGGAAGTTGCAAATCATGAATACAAACATGGCTTCTCAAAAAAGAAATTGCATTATACTTTCTTTTAAAATCATCAATCTCCTCCATAGAAATGGCAGACCTATATTTGTTGAAAACTTGATATAGGTGCACAGATGTATCGTGCATTGTACATAATAACATGCCTTGAAAAATCTTTGCATACCTCTTTTTGTGATACAAGAGGTATCACAAAATATATTATATTATTAATATTAATATATATATTATATTATTATCATTAATATATATATTATATTATTATCATTAATATATATTAGTATTATTATTAATATATTATAATATTAACATATATAAAAAAATATTATATTATTAATATATATTAATATTAAATATCATGTAATATTTTAAAAAATTAAAGTGCTCTCAAAAACTGATATTCCATTTATAAATAATGAATATACAAACTTTCATTAAATAATAGATATATGTTTTATATATTGGATATATGTTATTAGAAACTTAAAAATAATATATTATATTATATAATATATAAAATAATATATTATATTAATATATTAATATATATATTATATATTATACATAATTTATATTATATAATAATATAAAAATATTATATATTATATTATTAATATTATATATTATATTATATAATATATAAAATAATATATTATATTTAATATATTAATATTATATATTATATATTATACATAATTTATATTATATAATGAATATCTCAATACAATATTACTATATTATATTATTAATATTATTATATTATATTATTAATATTACTATATTATATTATTAATATTCTCATTAATATATATTAATATTAAATATCATGTAATCTTTTAAAAAATTAAAGTGCTCTCCAAAATGGATATTTGTTTTGGAGAGCTTAATAAAGCTCTAAAAACGGACATCAATGCGGATATCTATTTTTTAATGTATAAGTAAAAAAAAAGATAGACTTTCATCATTTTAATAGTCGTTGTCACAAGCAAAGAAAGGTGAAACGGATATTTGAGAAAACTAATATCCATCATTTGCCTCCCAAACCAATTTCCATTACTTTTTTCCAAATTTATTGGCCAAAATCATCAAAGAGGTATGTTATATGCATTTTTTTGGATTAGTTTAATTATTTTATACGTTTTTTTAACAAATATATTAGGTTTATGGTAGAGATTTTAGGAATTGGTTGGAAATTATGTCACTTTCAAAAAAATTGTAACATTCTTTAAATGGATCAAGATTTAAGAAACCCTCCTCCACCAAATCCTCCTTCACCAAACCCTCCTTCAATTCAAGACCTAATTGAAATAAATATTACTAAATTGAGAAACATTGCTGAGATCTATATCATAACCATTGACATTTGCAATCAGTCACACCACTAGCCAACATTCTTCATTTCAATAGTGGAGAGATGTGAAGAGGTTAGAATATGCAAATGGTTTGGGGTATATGATGACATCAAAAATTTAGAAATATCTAAAGTCGATTTAGCCCAACATTTTGTGAACCCAAGAACATGACAAAATGTTGGTTTACGCAAACCAAAATTTTCCATAAAATGGTGTGCACCCATCGGGACATAGTTGCAAACTTTTGGGATCATTGGTGGATAGTGTTTGATAAACCATCCAACAACAATCTCGATGTCCCTCTATATTTTCTCTACAAATTGTATGTAGAATTTTTTTTAGGAAGACATGTCAACTATTTTGATTTTAGGAATTTTAAGGTAGTAGATCATTTCAACAGTGGAGAGATGGGATTTTGTGAACCACTACTCATGAAACATGGTTCAATAAGTTTGACTCAAAAAAACACATGGTTGAATCCTGATAGCAATATCATAATGAACATGAGCTGCTATTAATGAAGTGACCAACATATGTTGATGGTGTAGTCCTTTTTTCACACAATTACTCCATCATATTGAATTCCCACACTTCATATTCAATATTCTACACAATTCACATTCAACACACTCACAAATTATTTTGATCTTCTATATACCCTTCGCAACAACTCAAAATCACAATTAGGTTGGCTCCAAGATGACCATTAGATGAAACATATGATACTATATAGGTCAGCTCCAAAACATATATATTATGAAAAGAAATTAAGTTTCAGATCAATACTTGGCATATTAGAGCCCAAATTCATCATAGCACATCCTCCTAAACAAAATTAATTAATCATGATAAACTGTACAGATGAAGGAAACAATATTGTCAACCCAATCAACATTAATACTACCAAGATTACCAACTATTCATTTTTACACCATCGAGGAGAAACCAAAAACATCACAAAGACCAAGAAGATAACAATGCAGGTGATCAACAACATCCTTACAACCTTCTCCTAAAGAATATAATCATCATATGCTGGCTCAAATGAAGAAACCCACTTAGTATACAAGAATAGAGCATTTTGGGCTAACCGTGACACATCAACACTTAAGAAATTGCATCATGGTTCACCAAAACATTTGAGACTTACATGGAAGAACCCACATACTTCTCTAAACATATCCCCTATGAACTATACAATCGTATCTATCACTCCAAAGGAATGCAGAGCATTTTAAGGACTTTTCATCAACACTTACTTTGCCAGAGCACAAACCAAAACTTTGTTACTTATAACTTTTACTACAAAAGGTTTGATGACTTGAATTCTTGGATATGAAACCTTCACATCTTGACCAACTAATCTTTTTAATTGCAAGACTAAATCTTGCTCAATAGAAGGATGTGGACCAAAACACCATGACTCTATCTTAGAGTATACAAGTTATGAATTCCTTAGGAAAACTTCTACAACTTATTTCTATGTTTTGTACACCAAACTATAATGATATCAATTTAAATTGATTATAAGCATATAAGAACATGTGTGCATACCTCTACATCACTCATAGACACTAGGTTGATCACCATTCTTTCATATACTGCATTAGGGTGTGTGCAAGAAGTTGAGTCCACGAAACGTGGAAGTTTCTTACCTTAGACAAAAAATTGAAATCGGCATCGAACAAACGGGATCCCGATTTAACAAACGGGATCCCGATTTTTAAAAATCGGGATCCCATTACGGTTCGGGATCTCGAGCCTGAAACCAAACGGGATCCCGCTTTTTAGAAATCGGGATCTCGTTTCCCTACGGACTCTGAACCAATGAACACGGAATGGGATCCTGATTTATAAGAAACGGGATCTCGATTTATAAAATAAGGGATCCCGAGTTGTATAAATTGGGATCCCGAGTTGTATAAATCGGGATCCCGTTTTATACTGTTATTTTTTTTTTTTTAAAAGAACAGTTTTCACTACTCTGCGAACGGGACCCCGAGTGCATTGGCGACAGCGACCCCACGACCAGCTACAGGTACGCCACCTAAACACCATTTCTTTGCATTTTTTTTTTGAATTGAAATTTTAAATGAAATACATTAATTTAGCATGTATTTTTTTTAATTTTTGTCACGTTTTAATCATTTTTTTAATTGTTATAGTAGAATTCAATAATTGTAAAAATAGACAAAAACTTGCAATGAAATTTAGATGTTTTTTGATAAAAATGAAAAAAAAAATGTTGAATTGTGTTTTAGAAACAAAATTTAACTTTTAAATATTAAATTGTTCAATTAAACCCAAAAAAAATTGATTTTGAAAACCCTAACTGAAATAAAACAAAAAAAATTGCATTTCAAAACCCTAGAAATCGAAATGAAATAAAAACATCGCATTTACAAATCCAAATCGAGCTTTTTGAAACCCTGAATTTAAATCAAACGAAAAAAATTGAATTTGAAAACCCTAGTTTGAATTGAAACGAAAAAATTTCATTAAAAACCCTAATTGTTTAAAACTGAAACCCTAAATTGAATTGGAACAAAAAAAATTGTTAAAACCCTAAATTTGAATCGAACAAAAAATCATTCACATTGCTTAAATGTTTTAAATTTTATTTTCTTTGTATGGAAAAAATGATATATATTAAACTTTAGTTTCAATTTTAAATTATAATTAGATTAGAAATCAATATGTTAAAGAATGGTTAAAATTCATAAAGTTTATCTTGATGTTTGTTTGAAAATTTAATTAACAAATTCGTAAATCTAAACACGTACAATCGATTCCAATTGACACTAACTTGCAACTCTAAATTATGCCAAGGGCCACCCAAACTTCACCCTAAGTTTGCTAAACCCTAGACCCTAAACTGTAAAATCTAAACCCATAACACTAAAGCATTTGAAATTTATGAACCCTAGACCCTAATCTTTCTTTGGACATACCTAAAATTATGTAGGTTCAATGTCAAGAATGGGTCTATTTGGTAGATTTATGAAAACTATTTTAAATATCTAGAATGCCATAAAAGTATAATTCTAGCAATTCCAATTGGAAACACTTGGGTACATATATATCATATGAAATTTAAATCTAGGAAGGTGTCTATCATATAGGCGAGTTGATAATACATGGAAAGAGGTTTGTATGTGAATATATGTATTAAGAAAAACATAGCACATGACCTCTATAGGATTTTTAAGATGTGATCCTAGATAATAATCCACCCATCCTCAATCATAATGGATTATTTAGCAATTAAGAGAGATTCAATTTAACCATAAAATTAAACCTATATTTTGATACTATATAGATTTATGTGGAAGGATAGAAATGCATCAATATGCTTTGTGCCATATTTTATGAATGTTAATATTTAAGAAAAATCTAGATAAGATTGACCTAAGTAGATGATTTATGTAAGGGCTTTTTAGTGAACAAGTGACACACCATGGAGATTGGGATGGTATTTAAATCGAACGTATTTATAAATATAGTGTACCCCCTTTAAATTTGTATTTGGTTTTTATAATGAGTTGAAATTATCAATGTGTTACATAAAAGAAATTTGTGCTTAGATATATTTAAATTAGATAATAAAGATATAGTTATATAAAATAGGGAATCCAACATGAGGAATAAACCTAAATAATGTGCCATTGTGTGCATCTAATTTATGCCAATGATTTAGTAAGAGTGATCGTCTAAGAGGATGAAATAAGCCTTGAAAAATTGTAAGATCTAACACTATTTTAATGTAGTTTTATATGTGTGTACATGTCCACTATGTTTTTTGAGTTTATGTTAAAATGTAAGATAAGGAGGATTGGTGGATATATTTGAAATCTAAAGAAAAAACAAAAATGATATGAATATATAGATATATATTTTTAAAATGATTCTTTAACTTATCTATATTAAACATTGTATATTATCTCTATATTACTATCATGGCTTGATTTTCATTATGTCTACTAAATGTTGCTATATTTATTCATTGTTGTAATTAAATTATAGGGCTCAATGTGTAATCTATTTTACATCAAATTTTATAGTAGACTTATAATCCTAGAATGTTTGTAAATTTAATAGCTAACAAATAACTTGATAGGTGCAACTAAAAACCAAAAAGTGTGGTTTGATTTATCTCCATTAGGCTGGAAAGCTAAAAAATCTACTAGGTTTATCCCTATTAGGTTGAAAACCCAAAAGTGTAGCTTAATAAGTACAAGTGGTGAAAACTCACAAAAGCACTAGAAACTAAGATCTTTTCAAAACTACCCTTGACATATCAAAAAAAGCCAAAGGTCACCATATGTCATACCTGTATAGGTTGTATAGTTATATTAGATACCTTATAGTATCTCCTATTGGTTAAATATGTTTGAAGATGACATTAGCGACACATCCCTACATTTATATGAGATATATTATTAACATGTCGTGTTACACATATGCTAAGATACTCAAATATGGATAAGGAGAACTAGGGAATATATATTAGAAGAGAAAGATATACTAAGCTATCCAATATTATATTTTTGTACTTAGTGTACAAGAGAAATTCTAGACCAAGAATGCAAGTGCAAACTCAATACTCTACTTCTAATGAAAGGTAAATAAAATAATGAAAGATTAGAGAAGCATAATAGGTTCCATAACATTCTTTTATGGCTCTAAATGTATGTGTTGATGTTGCTCTTTGGTTCTCTAATGTGATAACATATACATACAAATTTTATCATATGGAAACATTTGGGGATGTCATTATTTTATAGAGTTGAGGGGAAAGGAATGGAGGACTAGGTTTTTTTGGAATCGAGGACTAGAATTTCATGAGAGAATTTTTGAATTTGAATTTGAGAGGGAAGAGAGAATTAAATGTAGGTGGTTGGGTTGATGGAGGGCTTGTGTTGACTTGATTAGGTAGATGGGAATAATTGAATGCTAATTTGAATTTGGATTGAAGGTAGTTGGAAATGAATGGCTATGATTAGTCTAATTAATTTGATGGCTAGGATAGATTATTAATTTCATTTTAGATTTGATGAAGTGGAAGTAAGTTACATTAGTTTGAGTTTGGATTGGTGATTTGGAATTATTTTAATTTTAAGCTATGGATGTGACATGATTATCCCCTTAATGGTTGATTAAAAGTTAGGATTTGGGGATTTTAGCTAATTAAATAATAAACTCTAAAGTCTAAACCGTAAACCCTAAAGCCATCATTTTTTCTTAGGCTCTTAATGAAATTTGGTTGTCTTAGGCAACTCCACCAAATTTCATTACCTTATGCCATGTAATTGTTTCCTAGGATCTTGCAGCATGTAGATCCCCTTAAGCTATCCTATTACCTTAAGCCCTAAACTCTAACGTCTAAACCCTAAACCCTAAAGCCATCATTTTTTCTTGAAAGGCTGTTAATGAAATTTGGTTGCCTTGGGCAACTTCACCAAATTTTATTCATTTGAGCCATGCCATTTTCTCCTAGGACCTCACTAGACGTAAATCCCCTTAAGCCATCCTGCCACCCTAAATCGTAATTCAATTTTCTTAAGGGGTTCCAATATGACATTTCTTAAGGGGATCAAAGAAGTTCTTAAATTTTGGTGATCAAAGTTGCCCAAGGCCCAACCAAATTTAACAATAATAAGATCCTACAAGATTATACAATATCAATAGTTAATTGTATTTTCATTCAAATAACATGTGCCTTAGACATATAAATGAGGCTTACATATAATTTTATCATTTGTATTCAATTATTTAAGGCCATTTATATTGAATGGTTTAACTTGGTATTTCCTAAACATGTATCTCACATCTTGAAATTACAAATCTAATGCAGGTTCACTCATATCTTGAAGATCACATGGATCCATTCAATAATATTCGCAATCCACCTCCACGCCATCCATCTCCAACACCTTCACCTCCACCTCCACCCACTCCACCTCGTAACCCCCCACCTCCACCACCTGAAATCAATGAGCATGCTCGTTTACAAGCACAAATCAATGCTTCTACTAGAACCATCCAAGATCAAATCAACATTATTCAAAATGAAGAATGTGTCGCACCTCCTGTGAGGATGTTTGCATCTAGGATGCAAACCCTTGTTGATGTTGTTAGGGCTATGGATGGGATCGTAGATGAGCATCGACAATGGCTAGAGGAGAGGAGAAATCCTAATTTTGAAAAGGAAAACACAAAGAAATGAATATCTATGCAGTAGAGAGCCATAATAGTTTATAAATTAAAACAATGATCTTAAATAGTTATGAATTTATAAATTTGGTGAGAACTGATGGATATTTTGTGTGATGAATTTATAAATTTGGTTCCAAATGGATATTTTTAGTGACATGAATTTATGATTTTGGTTCTATATGGATATTTTTAGTGACATGGATTTGTGAAGTTGGTGGAATTTATGAACTTATAATGAATAGTATATAATAGTATATATTTAATGACTATCTATTAGATCATGATTTCTCCTGCTGAAAAATTGTGTGTGTTAAAGACATAAAATGAGATTTTGTGAATGTTTCAAGTTTATTATTTAGTATGTATGTGCATGTATTAAAAATTTGCATAATAGTTCTTAAATTTTGAAATTTGTATATGTATGTATGTATAGTTTAGTTTAATGATTTGTACACATGCAAATTATGCATCATATTTTTTATTTTAAATGTACATGTACATACATTTAATTTTTAATTTTGTATGGACATGCTCTTGAGTTGAACAATCAATGTATATATAATATTGCATTTCAATTAAATATATGAGCTTAATATATATACATTGCTCATCCTATTTCAATTAAATATATGATCTTAATTTTTGTATGCACATGGGTCCTATTTTGTATGATTTTAAATGCAGGTGCACATTATATCAAGCATATATCATGGATTATTTTAACATTGATGATATCATCAATCCACCACCTAAGCCGCGGCCGGATCACCTCCCTCCCCTCCCTCCACCTCCCCTCCCACTCGGACAAAGTAGAAGCCGTTGGTTGGGGGCCGAAATCACTTGAGAGCACGAATAAATGATCAAGTCGCATCCTTATAGACACAAATCAATGCTATGCAGAGTCAAGCATTGATTGCTCCACATGTGAGACGTTTTGCATTTGTAATGCAAAGCGTTGTTGATTCCATCAGGATGATCGATTCTGATCTTGATAGGCATCGTCGAGAGAGAGAACAAATGAGACAATTTTATTCTGATGGTCTCTTATAAGCCAAATATTAGACCTTAAAATAACAAAAGCCCATCTAGCCCCTACTTTTTCTTGACCCGTTACGGAAACCCATTTCCACCCAACAAATCTAGAATATCCATGAGGTGGTGCATACATCCGCAGATGATTGCACATTGTTGGGATCAATGGTATCTGGTTTTTGATAGTCCCCAACATGCTAATTGGGAGTGGCTATTGTATTTTTTGAGAAAACTGTATGTAGAGTTTGTTTTGGGGCAAAAGCCCAATTATTTTGATTTTAGATCATTTCAGGGTGTTGGTGGCGGCATGCCACAACAGAGATTAGGGGCAAGGGTTGATCCCCGACGCCCTGTGCATGCACAACCCCTTGTTGTTGCTCCTGGTCCTCTTTACAAATAGAAAACTACCACAAATCCACTTTAAAAATTGTTTTCTTTATGCTTCCTTTGAAAAATTCAATCCATATTGCAAATTTCACTTCAAAAATGGTGTAGATGATGCTCCCTTTGATAAAATCAACAAAAAATCAAATTGACCACCTGTAAATACAATAACTTATGAAAAATAATTGATTTTCAGTGCTCTCGGCCGTACATGTCAAGTTGCAAAGTTGCGAAGAGTTAAGCCGATATTACAATCAACGGTGTTTTTTAAATAATATAGCGGGATCACGAATATGGAGGCGGGATCCGGATTTATAGCTCACTGAGATCACGATTTACTAATAGCGGAAGTCCGTTCACTCACGGAAATCTGATCACGAGGGCGTTGTAAAAGGCAATGGGATCCGGAGTCTTATAGCCCGGATCACATTTTTTTGCTACAGCGATTAATAAAGCGGGATCCCGATTATAACACAGGATCCCATTTATTAGTAAACGGGATCCCGTGTTATAATCGGGATCCCATTTTTTTAAATTTGAATTTGGTTTTGCATCGGTGGTGGGTTTTTACCAAGGTTTTTAGTTTGGGAAAAGCTTTGGAAGTCCGAACCTAAGCGTTCAACCTGGTTTGACCTGCAAATTGAAGGCCCTAACAATGTCAAAGCAAAATATCAACTTTGGACATATGGCTGAGGACATTTTTTCAAAAAAATTCTGACAAAATGAAAACTCATTGTAGATCAAACAATGCAGATTCTAAATATATAATTTGTTTTGCAATTGAATTATTTTTTGTATTTTTCAATTAATTTCTAATAAAATTGGTCCATAAACTTTAAATATCAGAGTTTTTTACTATTTGAATAACTTTTGATCAACATAACATTTTGACAAAAGGATTGCACGAGAGCAAACTTCAAACAATTCTTTTGAATTTGAAAAAAAAAATCAAAAAATGATAAGTTTAGGTCATCTTATGCATGTCGTACATGACGATTTTTCAAAACAACAAATCTTCCTAATAAAAAATTAACAAAAAAAAAATATTCAATAAAAAATTACAAAAAAATATCAAGAGCAAGGTTCAGTGAGTCATAAAACTTTTCCCAAAAGGATTTAGAAAAATACGATAATTTAAGTCAAAATATGGATGTCATACACGTGCATGGTATGGTACAAAAAAATGACATTTAAACAGTGGTTTTTTGAAATGCCTATTGAAACTCAATTTGTACCATCTGGGTATTGAAATAAATTACATATTTGGAAACCAAACTCCGAGCACTACATTTTATGATTAGTGAATTTTTTAAAGATTTCATCTCTAAGTGCTTCAAATTTTAAGGTCAAATGTGTCAAATACTGAAAATCAGGGAAAACACTTCCACTTTTTGGCCAAAAAGTGGACTCGACTTCTTGCACACACCCAGGAGCAACCACCTATCGAACTAAAGATAGCAAAGTATCTTCCCAAGATAGATAATGGATGCTCACATGTAGGAAGATGACACCTCACAATCCTCTCACCTAATTAAACATGCTTTATTAACCTAAGCAAAAACTAGTAATAAAGGGAAAATAAATATCCCAACTAGGAAATAAAAACCTACACTAACACCCCCCCTTAAGCACTGCTTAGGTGGGTAAAAAGATGGGTCCCGACAAATGAAGCCTAATGAGGTACCCATGTACAATGATTTCCCTCCCAAAAGAGAAGAAGCCCCCTCCCCCAAATAAATAGAGAGTACGCCTCCCCCAGAATAGAGAGAGAAAGAAAGAAGGAACTAAGATGGCCCCCAGAAGAGGACACCTACTGCACCCCAAGCAAAGCTCGCAAATGAATGAACTTGCACTCAATGAAGGGTTTGGTGAAGATGTCTATCGTCTGATCTGATGTTGGACAGTACTGAAGATCTAGAACTTGCTCATGTATCATCTCTCGAATGTAGTGCATGTGAATCTCAATGTGCTTGGTCAGCTGATGGTGGACCGGATTGCAAGAGATCTGAATTGCACTCTGGTTGTCACAAAAGATGAATGTAGGCTTCCGAAAGGAAATGCTAAACTCAGTGAGAATTTTTTGAAGCCAAATGGCCTCAGTAGTAGCATTAACTGCTCCTCAATACTCAGCCTTTGTAGATGAAAGAGCAATAGTAGACTGCTTCTTGCTTGACCATGAAATCAGACCAGAACCAAGAGAGAAGCAATACCCTGAAGTAGATTTGCGATCCTAAGAATCACCTATCCAATTTGAATCAGTATATCCCAGTGAGTCAATGTCCACGCCCGCTGCATAATGAATCCCATAACTGTGAGTGCTCTGAACATAGTGAAGAATCCACTTAGCTACTTTCCAGTGCAGCTTATGTGGCTCCTACATGAACCTGGAGACCAGGCCCATAGCATATGAAATATCAAGCCTCGTGTGAGTCAAGCATATGAGACTCCCAACCAATTGGTGATACAGAGTAGCATCCACCAAAGGTGAAGAACAAGAAGCCTCAAGTTTGACCCCAGACAGAAATGGAGTTGGTGTAGGCTTACAGTCAACCATGCGAAATCTAGAGAGCATATCAAGAGCATACTTAGGTTGTGCAATGAAGATACCAGAAGGTGACTGAGTGATCTCAATCCCTAAGAAGTAGTGCAGTAAGCCTAAGTCTGACATCAGAAAATGGTCATGAAGGGCAGTTTTCACTACTTGTATGTGAGATGAGTGACTCCCTGTGATCAACAAGTCATCAACGTAGAGAACAAGGAAAGTGAGAGTATCATTCTGCTGCAAAATGTAGACATTCGGATCAGACTGGCATCAAGTGAACCCAACTGACAGAAGGAAGGAGTCCATCTTGTCATACCAAGCCCGAGGGGCCTGTTTAAGGCCATAGAGAGACTTCCGTAGGCGGCAAACAAGTGAGGGATCCTGGATGAACCCCTGAGGCTACTCCATATATATCTCCTCTTGAAGGTCACCATGAAGAAATGCACTCTTCACATCCATCTGATGAACTTCCCAACAATGGGCTGCAGCAATGGCTAGGACAAGTCGGATAGAGGTCATGCAGGAAACTGGTGCAAAAGTCTCAGTGTAGTCAATCCCTGGAACCTAGGAGAATCCTTTTGCAACCAAGCGAGCCTTATGTTTATCAACCGACCCATCTGCAGAAAATTTTGTTTGATAGATCCACTTGCATTGAACAAGTTTTCTTCCCTTAGGAAGAGGGACTAAATCCCAAGTGTGGTTCCTCTCCAAGGAACTGAACTCTTCCTGCATAGCAATATCCCACTTAGGAACACCAAAAGCTTCCCTGAAGGAATGTGGATCGGAAGCTGAAGCAAAGAAGAGATGTGGACCATGCTCGAACTATGACCTTGTTCTTCTCGCATCTGAAGGATCGCCAACCCAATCACCTGCTGACTCCAAAGTCTGATGAGCCCAAAGAGGCCCAATAGTAGGAGAACCAGGAGAATGTGGAGGAGAATCAACACCCTTTGAATGATGACTCGAAGAGGAGGAAGAAATGTGCTCAACATCATCTTTGCCATCTGAAGTAGAGGAAGAAAAATCCTCATGTGGATCAAGAGGATTAAGATCCTTGGAAGAACTATCATCATGCAGTTGTAATGCATCCAAAGTGATGGTTGATGGAGAAGTGTTGGAAGGTGTAGAAACATCCTCCTCAAATCGAACACTCCTCTCAATGAACAACTCATGTGTGGTAGGGTGGAGAAGCATGTAGCCCTTGACACCATCGGGGTACCCAACAAATATGCAAGGCTTGCTTTGCGGATCCAAAGCCTTGTGTTTCTCTACTGGAATGTGGGCCCATGCAGGAGATCCAAACACTTAAAAGTGCTTCATTGTGGGCTTCCGACCGATCCAAGCTTGGAAAGGAGTGACCCCCTTTATAGCTCAGTGAGGAACCCAATTTTGGATATAGCACGCACAGTTGATGGCCTCCGCCCAATATTGAGGTGCCATCGATCTGGAATGAATCATACATGTAGCCATTTCTTTCAAGGACCGATTCTTTTGCTATGCGACACCATTCTGCTATTGACTGTAGGGAACTGTGTTGAAGATCAATGCCCTCTGAGGCACAAAACCGCTCAAACCTCTAATTGACATACTCCCCCCTATTGTCTATACGCAAAATATTGATGGCCTTCCCAGACTGCTTCTCTGCAAAAGCTTTGAAGTCTTGGAAAGAATCAAAGACCTCAGACTTGTGTTTGAGAAAGTAGACCCATGTATATCTAGAAAGATCATCAATGAATTTCAAGACATATCTGGCCCTGCTGAAAGAAGGATGCGGCAATCGACCCATAAGGTCACTATGTACTAACTCCAAGAGTTGTGTGGCCCTCCATGCTTTTCCTTTATCAAATTTTTCTTTAGGATGCTTACCAAGAATGCAACCCTGGCAAACTCCATCAGAAAATTGAATAGAAGGAAACCCTGAAACCATGTCCTATTGACTGAGTTGTTGCAAGTAGCGGTAGTTCAAGTGGCCAAACCATTGCTGCCACAAACTGCTCACCTCATCTGAGTGAGTAAGCAAAGCAAGTGAAGGAGAATCGGGAACAAAGTGAGAAAAGTGATATAGTCAAGATTGATGATCATCCTTCCCCACAGCAACTGTAGACCCATTGTGCATCTCACTAATAACCACTATGTCTTGAGTGAACTCAACCTGCTTGCCAAAGCCAGTGTGAGTGATCTGATAGACAGATAGGAGATTAGTTGACAATGAGGGCACACATAGAACATCATGAAATGTGCCATCCCCCACATCAACAGACCCTCTCCCTTTCACCTTTATAGAAGTATCATCACCCAATAGAATAGATGGCAAAGAACATGACTCTAAGGAGGCAAAACTCTCTTGTGATGAAGCTATGTGGTGTGAAGAACCCGAGTCAATGATCCAGGAATCTGGTTGAGAAGCAACAGCAACTAGGGCCTTTCCCTTTCCTTTCCCCTTACTATTTACTATGTTCTTTGAAGACCCTTCTGATGAAACTTGTTTGACAGAATTAGGTACCTTGATATTGTTCTTCTCAAGAAGATGTGAAAGGTGATCAATCTGTTTCTTGAAACACTTGTGTTCATCATGACCAAGTTTCTTACAATAAGAACATTGAATTTTCTCCTTCTTAGGCTTGTCGCCTTGTGAAGAAGAGGCATTATTAGCTGCTTTTGAAGCAACTGATATTTGTTCTTGCTTCTTTTCTCCTTGGTTCTTTTGTTTCTTATCTTTCTTACCATGCCCTTTCTGATCATTAGTGCCCTGATTTGCAGCCAAGGCATGAGATTTAGACGGCTTAATTGTGCCCATTTGAACCAATTTATCTTGCCCTTTAGTGCATTCATTAGCAAATTCATCTAAAGAAGGCATTTTATATGTGGTTCCCAAGGCACTTTTTGTGGCATAGAATGTAGAAACAAACACAGAGTAGTTAGGACCAAGTTTGGAAAGAATGCTAAGAATCAACTGACTATCTTTCTTCTCTATCCCACACTATTTCAACTGCAATCTTAAAGTCTTTATTTTTGTGAAGAAATCCTGAATTGTATCAAAATTACATGGATTTAACCCTATCAACTCATTCTCCAATAAATGTCCTCTAAGTTCATCTTGTGCACCAAAGAGGTTTTCCAAAGTAGTCCATACATCATTAGGTGTTGTAACAGACTCAATATGGTAAAGTAAATCCAGAGATATAGACATACATAGAGTTCCAAAAGCTTCATCAAGTTTGTTAAACCATTTAGGCTTTTCTACAATTAAAGATGGTTCAGTTTAAAGACCCATAGTTACTCTAAAAAACCCTAACTTCTTAAGTTGTATAGTCATCTTGGACATCCACTCATAGTAGTTGTAAGGTGTGAGCATAGGTACTATTAAATGATCCATTTTAATGTAGAAAGAAAGATTGTTGTTGTGCAGGAAAGAAAGCTCAATGAAGAAAGGACACGCATGAGACACCCCCCCCCCTTTCACTGAATCAAAAAAGGACCCCCCTAGGAAATTTTTTTTGGCACTTTATAGATCAGTGTGTTTACAATGCTGTAGTTATTTTCTAGAGTTATACAAATGTACAAAAATGGACCCAAATACTGAAGTAAAACAAATCTATGTATGACAACTTCAAACCTACACAAATGTGTAGTACTTGGAAAAATATCCGCTTTCAAAAAAAGAATGACCCAAATTTGAGATCATATGAGAAAGTTATAGCAGTTTGAAGTTTAAAAAATGAGAACTATCCTTCAGATCTGATGAGAGAACTTAAATTCTAGAAACACAGGCACATTTGAAGAAAAACTAATTTTACCACTACAAGGAGCATGAAATTTTGATCATTTAAAAAAAAAAAAATCACTGAGAAATACCTCCGTATGGCTGAGAACGAGCCGTTTGAAAATTAGTGGTAAAATTGAAAACTACAATGGTGAGGGGTCCAGCTGAAGCTTTCTAATGCGATTTCCGTATGATTTATTAACTGCATTAAAAAACTAACTGATTCCTAGATAGTTTTTCGATGCGGTGAACAAAACCCAGAAGGCGTTTTTATTTATCACTTGCGCAGAATGTAGCCACAGTGTAAAAAAATGTCTTCAAGAAGGGAAAAACGATATGCAAAGCTTCTGATGTCCGATCTGCATGAACCTTATATGAAAAAAGGGGGTTTTTGGGCCTTCCAGAAACAATGAAAATATTCTTTTGGCCTGAAAATACCCCGTTTGAGAGATGCTTCATAAAATATGAGCTTCAAACCCCCATTTGCAACTTTTTCACATGATCTCCAAATCAGATGAAATGAAAGCAATTTCTGAATTTCTCGAGCCTCCTAGACACATTAGAACAACCAGAAATGCTGCAATCACCCAGATCTCACAAAAAATTGCATGCAAAAGATAGTGGTTAATGGATCTTGTTATATCTTTTATGATTCTCCAGATCATTATAAAACGCAAGAGAAGAACATACGGAATTGACAAGATCTTACATAACTCAATCTCTCAATTAGGAATCAAATGAACCTAAAACTCTCAAACTATAGCTCTGATAACATGTTAAAAATCTTGAATAAGATTAAAAACCAGAATTTGAAAGAGAGATCTAAGCTACATAAACTGAAATGCAAATGAAAGCAAACCAGCGATTTCGAGAGACATGCAAAAGTTGAAGAGACAAATTTGCATTAAGAGCTCAAAGCAAGAGAATGGAAAAGTAACAACAAAATGCATTTGATATTGATGAAAATACAAGCTAGGTAGTGTGTTTATATAGGCAAGAGGGAGGGGTGTAGGTGGCAACACCAACCAATGAGGAGCAACCATCTATCGGACTAAAGATAGCAAAGTATCTTCCCAAGATAGATAATGGATGCTCACATGTAGGAAGGTGACACCTCATAATCCTCTCACCTAATTAAACATGCTTTATTAACCTAAGCAAAATTAATAAAAGGTGTAGGAAAAAACTAGTAATAAAGGGAAAATAAATATCTCAACTAGGAAATAAAAACCTACACTAACATTCAAAACATAGTCTAGCTCAGTTACTCCATTTTAATCGTAGTAAAATAGGTTGTGAGCTCAGCAACAACGTAGCCTGTGAGCCCACCAATGACTCAAATCCTACAAAGAAAGATGAGATTGTCTCTATAAGTTCTAGATGACCAATTATATGAGAAAACTTGCAAAAGAAGAAGAATTTAGAAAGACACTCATTCTAATTAGTAAGGATGAGTCATGAAATTATGTGGTTAGTGGTGTTAGCTACTTTCAGTCTTGTAAACTATCATGTAGGTTGTAAGGGACAATAGTTCACTGCTAGCCCTCTTCCTCTTGCCCTTCATTCTCCTCTGACTCCTCTTTACCTCGGTCCTAATGTAAATTGTTGTAATGAACAATTTGCACCCCCTCAGGTTTTTTTCATACTACCACCACCTCCTTTTCTGAGTGGTTCTGATACAAACTATTACTACTATTATCATGATGACTCCAAGACCATAATCAATGTTGTGATGATTGTTGTGGTGGTGGCCATAGCTGTAGTTCTCCTCGTTGTTGTTATCCTCATTGAAAAGAGATTCAGGACCATTTCATCGGGCATCCAAAACCTTTATAAAATGTTGGAGACCATTGCTAAGAGCCTCGATGGTATTTCAACAGGTGTTGGCAACATTAATGCGGATATTGGTAAAACTAGCTGACGAGGGAGCAAACCCGAGACACAGAAATACACTCACAAAATAGAGAATAATATTTTATTCATAAATATTGAACTTCTTACATGCAGAGGATCTCAAATCCCCAAGCTCTCTATTACATGCAAATTACCAACTTACAGAAAATTACCCAGATCCCCTTTCATAGCATGCGAACTTCTTTCCCCAAAAAGTTACCCAAAAATCAGAAACAAGCCCCTAAATAGACCCATTTCGGTTTGGAACCAAAAACAACCTTCGAGATAAGATTTTTGACGGTTTGGCGCCAAAATTACAATTTGAAATTCATGTTTAAATTCACGGTTGAAAATTAGCACGTTTCTAAAATATGCACCAACTTCCGGCAGCCATAACTTTTAATCCGACCGTCGGATCTTCAATGATAATACCTTTTCGGAAAGCTCTCAAAAAGACGATTTACCACAAAATAGGCCTTTGGTGGACTACTTTGGCATTTCCGCAAATTTTCAGGCCCATCAGATCGTTTGGTGCCTCAAACTGAGCTTGGAAGGTTTTTTAGGGCAAAAAGCAGAAATTGGAACTTGAATAACTTTCAAGTAGGTGATGATCTTGACCTGATTCTTTCACCAGACTGTGTATTTTTCCATCCTAAACCTTCCCATAAATTTCTGTCTTCCCACGACTTCAAATGCAAACCTGCTAAAAATAGCAGTTGAGCAGAAAAAGTAGAAAAACTGTTCTTAAAGTTGGAAACTCTTATTTGACGAAAAGGGTATCCAGAAATACAAAAACATCTACAAAAAGAAAACAACAGGAACAAAAATGGAAATCATCTTTTGGGTGATGCAAGATTGCCCTCACACCACTGGATGCTCCTGCATCACTAGCAGTCACATGCACAAGCATGCAACGATTAGCCCATAGAGTGCACCACAAATGGCTATTGAATGGGTAGTAAGTAGAAGACTTTTTTTTTAGTGCAATGGGAGATATAAATAATCAGTAATATTTGCAATTATCTAATTGGTGCGAGGAAGGGAGAGCCTACTAATAAGGCAATATGCAATAACATGAGGTTAGTTCATAATAGAAGGTGGATCTTATGATATAAGGATATTGGAATTCTATATATATTGTCTTATGTGTTATTCTTTTATGTTTGGTTAACTAGTTGGTATTTCTTCTAGATCAAATCCTTGGTTATATGACTCAATCCAAGGTATAAAATACAACACTCTAAAATTACTTGGGGCTCAAATCTTTGGTTTATGTTCCCTAGTTTTCTTACTAAGAAACACTTAACAATCTCTTTAATCTACACTAAATATTTTATGGACTCCATTGAAATACTATATTTTGTCACCTCTAGAGAGTATTTACTACTCAATATCAAGGAATTATTCATTTGTTATAGAATACCATTATATAATGGTGCAATATACATGTATAGTTGCGAGACATCCACAAAAACATTCTATCTGAAGAAGAAGAAAATTTTGTAAACTGTGATGTAGTTTTGAAGATAACTTATGATACATGGACTAACGATATAGAAATAACATGTCTTCAGGGAAATAAATGAGTTTAGATAAGGGATTATGTTAGAAATATATTTGTGCCACTTCAATTAAGTTTAAATCCAAAAAGGAAAGAATAATAGATGCCAATGATGGAAACCCTTAAGGTTATGAAAAGGTGTTAGAATATAGACACATATCAATTAAGACAGGATAAGCTAAAGTTTCCATAGAAGGAAAACACTTTATAATTTAGAACTTGCAACTAACCCATGAGAGAGCATGGAAAAATAAAGAAAGTAATATAGAGTAAGATAGATAGAAGATATATGACATGGATAAAACAAAGATAAGAGAATGAAATGGGAAATATAAGGAGGGATTTTAGTAGACCTAGGAGAATTAAGTGAATATAATTGTATAAAGGACAATAATATGTCGATATGCTAGTATTTTTATAGCATAAGATATTATAATGAATATATGATGTTTTGTGATATAAGATATGGAAATGGAATGAATTCATGTATGTATAAATTTTAATTTAATTATTCTATATTCAAGTAAACTTATCTATAATTCACCACCTTTGTTATAGTCTTCCTCTTAGGTCCCTTTATACTGGGGTATAAAATACAAATTTGAATAAGACTCACCTATTTTCTTCTTAGCACTAGAATTCTTTTACTAATAGAGATGATGATAATCAATACTTAAGTTTGTTAGATGGTAGTAAATTAACTTCATTATTTTTTAAATAAAAATAAGACACTAAAGGTGATTAAAACGGAAGGTAAGGTTGGAAAAAACAAGTTCAGACAATGAAGCTCATACCCTAAACTTAGGAAAGATATAACTCTATAAAGCACTATTGAAGAGGAACATATCCCTAGAAAGCTATGAAAAATGTACAGTATAGAATACATATTTGAAAACTTCTTATGATAAGGAGGGAAAATTCTAAGGACAAAACATATGGGGTATAAGAATGTCAAAATTACCAAAAATGTAATGGATAAAGTTCCCATAACATTCAAATCTAGCTTAATTAGAAAGATGCAACCTTGATTGAGTTATGAGTTGGAATGATAATAAACTAATCATGTCTTTGAAAATAAATTTAAGAGATAGAGGGGCTTATCTCTCAAATCTATAATGGGATGTAGATGTTGAAAATGTGTAGAATCAATTTATCACAATATTAAAATTGATGACTTTGATTAGATTGTCATCTTCAACTCTACATTAATCCAAAATATTGTGGTTGAAATCTAAATGGCTCATGTCCAACCTTGACTTATGCAAACCGATCTTTAATACATGAACCTTTTTAGAGAACTAATTTGAAACATGTCTTGATAATAGGATGAATGTATAGAAATATGTATAAATAAAAATAAGACTTGAGTCAAATGTGTGAAAATAAATATTGATGAAAATAAATATAGATGGATAAAGATTAAGAAATAAATTAAATTTAACATAAAAATAGATCAGTTAACAATATTCAATTATATTTTATCTCATTGAAAATAAGACAAAAATTAAATATAAATTGACAAGAATAAATACAATCATATAATATTTCACCATTATAATACAATCACACAAACATCAAAACAATTGGTGAAGTCTCTCAAAACTAAGCCTTGAAAAACATTATAATCATACGATCATCATAACAGTGGGCGAAGTCTATGAACCGTGATTGTACGATATCTAATGAATGAACGATAGCGAGCATTTTTGGAGTTGTTGGATTGTTATTTGTTTTCTTTTCATTTTAGAAAGTGAGACACTAACCAATTACAATTAAAACATGGCTGACAATGCACAGAAAAAAGATTCCTCAAGATAATCTATTATTCTACAGTGACCTGGTATTTGACTCAGTTTATAGTGTCAATTTTCTGTTTATTTAATTCTCTTGACTAAGAATGCCGCAAGTTGGTATAACGCCTACTTTTTGTGTGTTTTCCCCCTCGATCTCATTGCGTGCCTGACCTCAAAAGCATTGCCTCCCTGACCTCAAAATCAACCTTTTTCTAATTTGGGTTTACCCTGCGTCCTCATTTCATTTCAGTTTTAAAGACAATATAAGTAAGGAAGAGGGGTTAATAGTTGCATTCAGTTTCATTGTTGTATAGTATTTGTGGTTATAGAATTTAATTATTTTTAGTCAAATTCACCATTAACAATTCATCTTAGTAAATTCACTTTCAACAATTCATCGTCATGATAAATTCATCTCATGGAAAATTCACCGTCATGAATTGCTGGTGAATTGTTAGCGGTAAATTTTCCACATCACGATGAATTGTTGGAGGTGAATTTTTTGGCCATGAATTGTTGGTGGTGAATTTTCTAAGAGCCAATTTAATCATATCATTATTGGGGTGGTAATGTTTATGTGTTAGTACTTCAATATTATATGTTTGTCATATGATAAAAGTAAAAGACGGGTACAATAAATACTTTGTATTTTAACATTAATTGTGAAAGGTCGTCAAAAAGTTTTATGATAATTTACTATTGAATATTTGAATTTGGATGTCACATTAGAAAATGGAGGTCTTACAAAATTTCATATAATCATTATACGGTCTCAAAATCATCTTGCATGTCTATTGGCTCCCCTCCCCTACAACACTTACATTTAAACCTTATGATTACATTTATTTTCATAGAACTGGTTGAATTTTATTTTTAATTTACTCACATTATTTCCCTCATGCGTAGGATATGATCAAGCTATTAATTTTAATGGTGCACTTCCTTTAAAGTATAGCTTTACAAATTAATTTCAAAAGTAGATGAACCTAATATGATTGAAATAACTTTGTGTTTTTTCTTCATATGACTTTTGCATCTCTACATTCATTTTATGCTTAAAAAATAAATATAGGAATGAGTTGCCTTGGGGAGTTTGTGTAGTGTGTGACCATATTATAGCAATTTGTTTCTTGATGGTGGTTTAGGTGTTTTTGTTTATTTAAAGTTTTATTTTGTTTTGTTTGTGTTATTTTGCAGCATAAGTAACACGTAGTATGTCTTTGTAGACCAATCCCTCAAACTTTGAGTTTTTTTGATAAATACCTACACAAGAGTTATATATCACATATGGAAAAAAAATGATAACACCTATTTCCCTACCTAAAAAGTGGCAATACGCATACAAGTGTATGTCATTTCTTTTTGTATCCTATCATTTGCAGTGCTCTTAATCCTATAGCATGCATTGGGATAAGAATAGTTAGCTTATGGCTACCATTACTCTTAATTAAGTTACACAATCAAGTTATTATAGTCTTAGATAATTATGTCAACTAGGGTGCATCCAAGTAATAGGTGTGTATATAGACAACCTAATGGTTGGTTTATGATCATTATCTTATATTTTTTGTTCTTCTTGGATACTTTTTGAGGTTTTCTCCTTTAAAGTGGCATATTAGTTTTGAGTATTATCAAATATTTGAAGCACATTTTCTATTATATTTTTTTTTTTGCAAGATGTCACTTCAAGTGGTATTAGAGCATGATCTTGGAATTCAAAAAGTAGGAAACATGGTAGTTTTTCTAATTTAAAAATTTTGGCTCATAAAATACAAATCTTTCTCAATTTTTAAAAAAAAAACTTATTTTTGGAGGGTTAATCAAGGACACACTTAAGGCTCTATATTTTAGATTTGAGATCATAGTAAGAGGATTTGAAGGAGTTACTATGAAATTATAGATTCCACCAAATTCACTCCTAGGGCTCTAAAATAATATTTCCTTTTAATTTTTTCAAGTTTGTCCAATAAAATATTAAAGATGCTAGATTAAAATATTTCCTAGTTAATTATTTAATTAGTTTGTTTGTTTACACACTAGCATACTTAAAATTACTTAGGTCATGTACTATTTTGTCTAGGGTTCCATTTAGGGTTTATTTATTCATTATAAATGATAATTCATTATACATTGTATTATTCTTTCATTATTTTGGATCAATAGAAGTCTTAGGATTTTACATTAATCCTATTGTTTTCTCTCTTTCTTAATAGGTGTTTGATTGCAACTATTTTGTAGGAAAATTGATCCTAAATCTAACTAAGATTAGCTACTTTTCACTTACTCAACATTGGAATCAAGATCAACAAGGGTATGAGATTGACTTACATCCTAAAAAGTGAGTCATTGAACCTTGGATCTGAATCTTTGAAGGTTGGAAATTAATTTTTGTTGTGATGCAATGATGTGATTATATAGACTAGAAAATTGCACTGATCTCTTATGCTTTTTGACAAACTAGAATCTGACAATCAAAATTGGAATTCAAAAATGAGCAGATCATACATAGGTATACCTTTCATGCAAATTTGATCCTAATCTAGGTGGTCTAGGGTGCAAGGATTCCCTAGACTAGCTTCACTTGTCTCAGATTTGAAAATATAGGCTTCTAGATATTGGTTTGTAGATTCTTTCCTCCAAGACTTGTTGTCATATCTTCGTTTGTTGATTAGAAATTATAGATTTCATGAGTTGTTAACTTTTATGGTTTTGATGGATGAATGAGAAAACTGTCTTCAATCTTCCTCCAATCTTCTTTAAATTTGTAACCTACACACATAAAGAGAGAGAAAGGGTTGTTCAATATAGGGGCATACTTGGTCAAACCCAATGTTGGTATTTCTACCTCCACAATGGAAAAATTTATGATAAAACAGAGTGCATCCTTTTGAAGAATAGAGGTTAAATGATAAAAAAATGATGAATTGACAATTCATTACAACTCACCACTCAAATCTGATCTCCTTCATGGACTGAAGTCATTCTCATCACCTTCAAGGATTCCTTGTTGCTTGTCTTAATTTTATTTTAATACCTACAAGCATTAGTACTCAAAAACAAATGATCACAAAACATGAACAAACTTACATAAAAACTTGATGAAGTATTGATATGATTCTTGACTAAAAATAATACTGCAATAATGCTAATAAATCTACTCTTGACTAATTTTAGTATCTTTGATTTTCTCAATAATTTCTCCTTCAAATTGCTTCTTAAATAAAATGGTGAAATTGACTAGGTATTTATATGCAATTCCTCCAATTTCCCAAAAATCAAATATTGATGCCTAACAATTGAAATTGGAAATTAAAATAATAATACCAAAACTAACATATTCAAATTTGGGACCAAATCAGCTAGTCTAAGACACAAGGTGCCCTAGACTAGATTCTTTCTTTTTTGGGATCAAAAGTGTTGGGGGAAAAATATTAAATGCTTACTTTTCTTTCCCTTGTTTCATTTTTCAATAAATATTTTATAATGGGTAATTACATGCAGAATTAGCAAATTAGGTGTATAATTAGGTCCAAGAACATAAGGGGAGAAAAACCTAGTGTGAAATTTTCAAGGGTGACAATTTACGACTCTACATTTAGGCCCCACTTTAGTGAGAGTATGAACTTATTCTAAGACTCACACTAAAGTAATAATACGACAAGAGGGGTTCAATTATCCAAAAATTGAAGAGATAGTATGGCACTGAATCTAGGGGGAGAATGCAAGCCCCCAAAATTCAAGATCCTATGGCTAGACAACATAAGGACAAGGGAACACACATGTGTGATATTCATTACAACATGAAAAACACAAAGCATACACAATGAAGACACATAACATAAAGACAAAAAATGTAAAACAAACATGATGCAAACACAATGTGAACACAAAGGAAGACATATTAAAAAAACACAAGGGTTAGTACTAAAAGGATTCGAGTTAGTAAGGCAAAGAGACTTTGATCTTAAATTTATCTCAAGTACCAAATGTCATCCATAAAATGTGTTATTTAAAAAATTGCACGCTCTTATAAGGATGTAGGATCACTTATGAAACACATGGCTCCACTGGGAAGCAAGTTTTGTTATGCTAGGTAGCCATGTTACAAAAATTCTCAAGTTCATGAATTAAAAATTTGCATTATGATAAACCAATGGACTATATTGCTAATCATGCCTTAGGGAGTGCACAAAAATTTAACATCACTAGGGATGAATCAATGCTTAATTTCATTTGGGATGAATTGATAACCATGACTCAAGGGATGATATAAACAACACCATCACCAAAGGGGTATGTCAATAAGTCAGATCTCACAAGATGTCTATGAAATGAATAGGGGTGATATGCCCCCCCTTAAAATTTCAACATACTTGCTATGTTGGTATTTTAAGGTAGAAGAGGGAAAGAGGGGATCCTTGAAAGGAATTCACACCTCCCAACACTAGCTATCCTTACCCACAAAATGTAAGGACAAAGACAACCATGTAGGAGACTATTGTGTTGCTACCATGGAAAATATGGTCCAATTGCACTTAAGATTGTACCACCACGAATGGCAATAAGCAAACATGATGTTACTATTTTTAGTTCAAGTGTGTTAGGTGATCTATCTACTTCCTTAAAAACTTGTGTTCATCTTGTCTAGTACTTTTACAAGATACACACTTGACATTTTCATTCTTAGGTTCACCTTTTGAACAAGAGCTTCAAATGATTGGCTACATTTGAAGTAGTAATTTTGATTATCCATATTCTTCTCTTCTTAGTTATTTCATTTCTTATCTTGTTTTCTTAACCCTTTATATTCATTTATGCCTTTATTTATATATAAGGCATGTGACTTGGAGGGTTATATTATAATCATGTGAACCAATTTATCATTCTCCTTAGTGAGTTATACAACAAACTCACCTAGAGAAATAATTTTGTAGGTGGAACCTATAGCACATTTTGTAACATGAAATATATAAAAAAGTTAAGACCAATTTTAGAGAGACTACCTAAGGTTAGTTTTATGTTTTTATTTTCTATTTCACACTATTTTAACTACTATCCATTTTCTTTTAACATTATGAAGAAGTATTGAATGGTGTCAAAATTACTTGGACTTAACCCTATGAATTTATTCTCCAATTAATGACCCATTAATTAATCTTGGTTACCAAACATACTTTCCAATATGGTCTAGACCTCATTTGGATTAACACAAGATTTATTTTGACATAGTAAGTCAAGATGCATGGGCATACACAAAGCATCAAATACTTGATCAAATTTGTTAAACCATTTCATCTTTTCTACATCCACTATTGGTTTTGTCTCAAATCTCATTTTAACCCAAGGTGTAATCCTTTATTTTTAAGATAGATTAGTATCTTACATTTATAATCAAAATAGTTTTTTGGAGTTAGAACAATAAATGACAATTGATCTAATAGCATAGAAAAATAGATAGTTGTAGACACCAAAAAAATGTCCTAAGCCTACAAATGACATTTTTCTTATCAATTTCCCTTAGAATCTGCATAATTAAATAATTTTAATTATTTTATTATCTTCTAAGGTCACATTCTTCTATTAATTAAATAATTTTAATTATTTAATTAATTTTTTTCTCTTTCTTTATTCTTCCCTCGATCAATTAAACAAATTTATATTTAATTATGTCACTAATATTTATTTCTCTCTATAATTAAATAAATTCTCATTTATTTAATTATTCACTCTTCACTTTTATTCTATAGTTAAATAATTATTTTAATTATTTAACTGTTCATTAACCTTTTCTTCCTTCTATAAGTTAAATAATTGTTTCAATTATTTAACTATTCCTTATCACCCTTCCCTCCATTATTAAATATTTAAACTAATTTAATTATTTAGTATGTCATCCCATTTCCTCCACTCTTAATTAAATGGTTGCTTTAGTCATTTTAATTATTTCCCATTTCCCCTTTTCTTCCATAATTAAATAATCACTTGGATTATTTAATTGTCCATATCCCCTCTCAAATTAAATAATCTTATTATTTAATTTGCTCCACTTCCTCTTTTGAATCTCCACCATTCATCACTTCCATTCTCCTTTTAATCTTGGTTGTCCATCCTTAGCAATCCCTAACCCTACCTCTTTGTGGTGCAAGAAACCTTGATCATTGATATTTGCATCATTTTGGCTTTCGATCTAGACTATCCATTCAAATAGCTTTTCTATAGAAGAGAGTTGTCTCCATCATTCCAACCTTACAGCCACAATATATGATATCCTTGCTAATCGATATCACATCACTATCACTTGCATACACTTGCATACAAAAAAATCTGAGGGCGAGTTTCCATACATAGCAAAATAAAGGAGATGCAAGGAAGATGAATCAACTTTAGTATGGGAATTTTGGTATTTCTTTCTTTTTATTAAATTTTTGTTGCTATTTGTGCTTTCTTGTTTGAATTTGGATTTTTGGGTTTAGATTTTAAGTAGTTGTGGTTGCTACTATTGATCTTTACCTTTGCACTGGATTTTAACCCTATCCTACAATAGTTATGCAAAAAACAAGTTAAAACATAACACACATTAGACAACCCCTTTTTTTCTATTTTCCAAACATATCCCCCAAAAATTGTTATGTTTGGCACTTTATACTTTGTCCAATTTATAATACAAATATTATATTTTTGGACTCTTAAATACAATGTAAAAATAGCCAAGTATTGAAGCTATAGTTCTAATATAATATGATATCAACTTGAGAGAACCAATACCAAGTACATAGAAAAATATGAACTCTAAAAAATGGGACTGAAAATGAGTCTTTTACTCAAGTTATGGTAGTTGGAAGGTCTAAAAAAGACTATGCAATTAATTCTAGAAGAATATTTTCTTTCTAAATGCTAGAGAATCAAATTTTAAAATTAAATTACCACTACAGCGAGCATTAAATTCTACCTCAAATAAAAAAATTACACTAAAAAATATATTTTTATGCTCAAGTTATTAGCTCTCAAACTTTGATTATAAAATTAAAAATTGCAATGGTGAGAAGAGTTGAATTTTTAAAGGATTTTATTGATGTTAACATGGTGTCATGATAATGTCATCATTAGAATATGCTAACTCTTTAAAAAAAAACTCCTTAATTGTTAGGTTTCCAAAGCTACTATCAGAATTGTCTAAAATTGATATTCGAAGTTGAAAAATAACACTACCACTACATAGAGCATAAAGTTCTACCTCAAATAATCAAAAATGGTTTTGTATGCTTAAGTTATTAGTATTCAAATTTAGACTACAAAATAATAATAAAATAATTATGATGGGGGTTAAATTTTTAGAGATTAATGATGTTAGCATGACATCATGATGATATCATCATAAAAATATGTCAAATCTCATAAGAATATTCTCTTAATTTTTTAGGTTTCTAAAAATATAATAAAAATTATATTAAACCACTATTTAAAGTTGAAATTTCCTTTATGAGTTACTAAGTTGTCAATCTCCATCACAAAACTACCTTGTTCAAAAATAATTGTGTTGGTTGGAATATGCACAAGAATATTCCCTATAATGTGGTCAATGGTTTAGTTAATCTCACCACTATATCTAATTGTTAGAGCCAGTGGAAGGGTAGTAGTATAGTGGTTCTATAGAGTTCACCATCCTAGTGGTGGGCTAATGACAGTGGCACTTGGTAAGGAGCACCACCACTAAAGTAGCCAAATGGGAACTACATTTTCTTTTCAAAAAATCCTTATGATAGGGCAATCAATATTGCCTAGGAAAGAAGTTTTTATCTCACAAGCTCCTAACTCTGATTTTAATAATTTGACACTTGATATCAATGATAAATTACAAAACATAATCTAGAATATTGATAAAATGACTAATAACTAGATCAAATATTATTATAGACTAGCCCAAAATAAATCATAGAAACTATCTAGCGAACTTTATCCTGTATGATTTTTTATTTGTTTGCTTATAATTTCCACAACGCAGAAAGCAGGGGGCTGTATATTGGTGAAGACAAGCAAAGGCCGCATTCGACTACACTAATTGAAAGACTGGGCGAATTGGGGGATTTCTATAGAGCTATGGGACAGACCGGACAAGGGGAAATGGAAATAAAATGTTTTTAATTTGACACTTTCTTGCAGACAAAAAAATATAAATAGTTATTTTATTTTTGTTGATTAAAATTTAAATGTTTATGGGTGGGGGTCTAGTTTTATTGATTAAAGTATGGTGTGAGGTCTTCCAGTTTTCAAGATACTGAAGGACGTGTCACATCAACATGTAAAAAGTTTAACAGAGGCAGTGTAAAAAAATAGGGTTTACATTTGACTGCGCTGAAAGGCCATTCATCTAAATCCTTCACTTCGAAATGTTTCTAACCTGTCTGGAATTCTTCTGATAATGATGTTGATTATTGTAACATTTAGCCTTGCTGGATCACCTACAAATGATTCTTCCAATAATGATATTGATCACTTCAAAACATAGTCTGACTCGGTCACTCCATTTTAATAATAATAAAACAGGCTGTGAGCTCAGCAACAACGTAGCCTGTGAGCCCACCAACGACTCAAATCCTGCAGAGAAAGACGAGATTGTCTCTATAAGTTCTAGATGACCCATTATATGAGAAAACCTGCAAAAGCAGAAGAATTTAGAAAGACACTCATTCTAATTAGTAAGGATGAGTCATGGCATTGGGTGGTTAGTGGTGTTAGCTACTTTCAGTCTTGCAAATTATCATGGTTGCAATGGACAACAGATAACTGCTAGTCCTCTTCCTCTTCCCCTTCCTCCTCCTCCTACTTCTCTTCAGCCCGGTCCTGATGTAAATTGTTGTAATGAGCAATTTGCACCGCCTCAGGTTTTTGTTGTACCACCGCCACCTCCTTTTCTGAGTGGTTCTGATCCGTACAATTTCTACTATTATCATGACGACTCTAAGTCCGGAATCAATGTTGTGATGATTGTTGCGGTGGCGGCCATAGCTGTAGTTCTCCTGGTTGCCGTTGTCCTCATAGAAAGGAGATTTAGGACCATTTCATCGGGCGTCAAGAGCCTTTATACAATGCTCGAGACCATTGTTAAGAGCCTCGGCGGTATTTCAACAGGCATCGGCGGCATTTCAACGGGTGTGGGCAACATTAATGCGGGTATTGGTAAAATTAATACGAACCTTGAGAAAATTTCTAAGCGACTGGATGACATTTCTTTAGAGTGCAACGTGTCTGTAAGTTTAGTGCAATGTCGTAGCTGTGGTTCTATGTATAGGTATGGTTCTAGCTGTAGTTGTGGTTCAACCTGGAGTACATGTCCTTGCAGTGGTTCTCTCTGTAGTTGTAGTTCTAGCTGTGGTACATGTCGTTGCTAGTACTTGTCTATATCTGTTGTGATGTGGTTATAACTATGGTACATGTCGTTGCTTGTAACTTTGTATCTATGGAGTGCTGGAGTGGTTAGATCTATAGTTCATGTAACTGTTGGTATCTGTCTATTTCGTAGTTTGGTGTAATGGTTATGTCTATAGTTTATATAGTTTTAGGTATTTGTATTTAAAATATCGTAACAATAAAATTTGTTTTTAATATAATATGTTTTATTTTGTGAAGTTTTGTAGAAAAAATAATTGGGTAATTGTTGATCATCAAGTGTTTTTTAGCTGACTAATTTTATAGATTGATTGTCTGATATTGTAAATGAGAATATAATAATGATTGAATTATTGCTTATTGGTTACCTATCGATTTCTAAGAAGAATATTTTTATGGATTGAATGTTTACTATTATAAATGAGAATTGTGATACAATAAAAAAATTTAAAATTTTGTGAACTCCATGCAACATGTTTTTTGAATATGTAGTGTGCTCAAGTGCATTGCATCTATTTATTGCTACTGATTTGATAGTTGAAATTGCATTTGAAGTAGAAGTTAGAACTTAGTAGAGTGTATAAGTAGTACTTTATTATAGTAATTGTGGGGAATTTGAATTATTCCAAGTCATTTTACACAAAACTAATGAAGCAAGATTAGCTAATAGCACAATGTTATGATAAATGTGAGCATAGAGTACTTTAATTGGTGTTTTATAGATCATGAACAAGAAGTTTCTAAAGTATGGTTCTTATAAACTTATAGTTGAGCAAATATAATATTGAAAGAGAATCATCTAAATATTTGTAAAGAGGGAGATTTCTCTTTCAATTCACAATTCACAAGTTGTATTTTCTTCATATTGATTGGTAATTTTTAATAATAGATCAAGGAAATAATATAATCACCAACAAGGTCATCCACCATGAAATAGATGAAGGTAGGATAGAAGACAATGTTGTTTAAAAGATTATGCCTTCAGAAATGGGAGAATATCAAATCATATAAGAATGAATTGTTGGGAGGGATTCAGATATTGGCATCACATTGTATATAGAATTTACACTTTTCTCATTAACCTTCATCATAGAACAAGAGATCTTCCCTTACTACTTATCATCTAATTTTTATACAATACTTATGCTCTAAAATATCTAATGGTGGCATGTGCACGTCCTCACAAATTTTTAAATTCTAACATTTAGTGAAATAATTCTACAGATCTTGAATGGACCAAAAAGGCACATGGAAGGAAAATGGGCTAAAAAATATTCTATCTTACACACATGATATATTCACTAATCAATTTAACAATGCATTTCTATATGTTATGAATTGCATTAACCTCCATAAGTGACATCCATGTATTTCCAAGTTTTTGAACAAGTCTAAAATGAAAATAATGTTAGAAAGTATGTAGCATAAACATTTGAGCCCCATTTTTCCCATCTTGTCTATCATGTCAAATTGAAACACTTTCTAGAAATTTATTAATTTTCACAAATCGTTAGTGATGAATAATGGGAATAGTTTAATTAGCTTAGAATATATAAAAGAAACAGTCTAATCATCAGTGAAGAGTTCTAAAAGGAAAAGACAAAAATAAATAAATTCAACTATAATGAATTAATTACTTGTAAATATAACCTAAGAAATTATTTCTTCATCTTTAATCCCTAAATCCAAATTCTTCTCCCCATCTTCTAAATTTAAATTATCTAGCACTTATAGAAACATGGCAATAACTAAAGGCCCTTGCAATTATCTTTTAATGAACTCATGTGCTTGAAATATTCACCACAATTCCATTACTATTCTTTCTCATGGATTTCTCATTGGTATGCTAGTCCCCTCCAACACCAAATCATTTCCTACATTAGATTACACAAATTTTTTGGTACCATGCCTTCACTTTTAGTGTTTCTATAGCATTTAGAATTCATTTAGTTGTTTTGCATATAGAAGTTTATTTTTTCCATGCATCCCTCTACATAGTAGTAGTAGGGTGTCACATGTCATTCAAGGTAGCACAGAAAATTCACATCTTCATGCATGACCAATGGTTTTAAAATGGTTTTAAATCTATCTTCATAGCACCTAAATCTTACATGGTATTGATGGATTGTTTTTTATTAGAAAAGTAGAGGAAGGGCCCTAACCCATTACAAAATGAAAAACAGAGCCTAACAACTCAGTAAAAAGACTGGAAAAACACACGAACTAGAGAGAAACAACTAGTTAGAACAAACAACACAAAATTGTTCAAGGAGCAGCACTTGAACCAAGTAAAGCCTCTAAGGGTGAGTTAAATGAGACCGTGACCTTCTTAGAAGGATTTTTCTTCTTTCTATGAACCATAGTCCAAGGAGAATCAAAAACTAAAACTGAGAAATTTTGATCAGAAGGGGAAGACTCCCCTCCAAAGTAGCAAACCAGAGGAATAGCTGAAACATCTGGTACAACATATGAAACCAAGCCTAAATTTGTAGGACTTACTACAGCATTTTTCAATACATTGGCCTCAGAGGAGGCAACACAAAAAGCATTAGGTATAGCCAAATCCAAAGGTCACACAACAGTATCCATAGAAGGAACAACACCCACTACAACCGAGTTAGGTGGAGTAGAAACTAGCATTTGAGGAGCAACATTTGTCACAGCACTCATATTAAGCCTCGCGAAAGGGGAAGCGGGCATAGATTCATTAGAAGAAGAAGAAGCAGAGTCATCCATAGGGTGAATTGTTAAGTGTTCACAGAGTGAATTCTTCCACCATGTAGAAGAAGAAACAAGGCGGGAGATTTTAGACCAGCCACGAGCCAAGTGGCCAACAGCAAAACAACATCTACAGCAAAAAGCAAGACCCTCATAATCCACAAGCTGAGACCAAGACCAACCATTAATTTGTAGGACAACCTCTCTAGGTAAAGCCTTCGATAGATCAACCTCCACCAAAATCCTAGCGAAGGAAGTATGAGTGAAATTCTCGGAAGCCCTGTCTACTTTCAAAAATCTGCCAATAGCATTACCAATGCCTTCATAGGTAGAGGAACACCAAAACTATAAGGGAAGATAGGGAAATCTTACCCAAATAGGCATCACATCCAAAGGTTCTTTCAAAGGGTTAAAACAAAAAACCTAAGGTCTTAAGGAAAGGGGATGAGAATCCCACATCCACAGACCATGAGCTAAAACAGCTTGTCTAACTTCAAGAGAATTAAAACACACCACAAAAAAACCCCTTGCAGAAGGGTAAATCTCCATCATGCCATCCACCAAAGGAGACCAGTGATTGGTAATCCTGTAGAACCCCAATCCTATTACCTGCAAAACACAATAAACAAACACATTAGAAGATCATATGCAAGTAAGAATTAAGATTCCCCATGAAATTCATTAAACAATGCTCAAACTATGAAATAAAATGAAGAACACAATAAGAAAGCAATGAAATCCTAATTAAACATGCAAACTCTTGATCCCATGGGGGAATTGGTGCCAATTTGATGTGAAAATTGGCCCTTTCCCAACTCCTATGCAAGCTTTGATGAAGATTTGATGAAGATAGATCCACTTGTTGATGAAGAACAATGAACTCCTTAGTGAAATCTGTAATAACCTAGCTAAGATGATGACAAATGCTATGAAGATGGATAAAATTAGCTCTCAATGTGAAGAGAGTAACTTTGCTCTAAGTTGTTGATCCAAAATACAAAGAGAATCCCTCTATAAATAGAAGAACAAGATGAAGGAATGAGCCAAATGGATGAATGTGGGATCATTCAACATCCAATGGGCAAGTGCCACTTGTCAACATGTGAATGGAGGAAGCTTGAGCACATTTTGATTAATGTGCAAGTTTGAAATTTGAATTTGATGAAATGGCATGTTTAGGGGGGATGAAAGAAGAGAGTTAAATCCAAGTTGAATTGTGTAAGAGACATGTAAGAGACATGTAAAAGCTCATAAATGCCAAGTTGAAGGACAAGTCCTTTTGGGGGGAGATTTCAAATTTGAGGAATATTCCATCTTTGATGCCTTTTTTGAATGAAACTAGATGATTTATAAATCAATTAAATTGATTTTCATGTGCAAGTTGTAAAATCTAGAGGATTTGATGGATTAAGACTAATATTAATCATGATTTGATTAATTTAAAGGAGATTAGTTGATTTGACCATTTGATTTAGATTTTTGGATTTAAATAAATTAAAATGAGAGGAATAATGATTTTAGACTCAATTAAATAAGATTTGATTTATTTAATTAAAGAGGATGGTGTTAGCTTTAAATCAAATAAGGATTAATTTATTTAATTTAAATGAGATAACTTTAGAGATTAATTAAATAAAATGAATTATTTAATTAAAAGAGGAACTATAGGATTAATTAAACAAAGTGATTTATTTAATTAATAGGAGATGATGATTTTTTTTTTATTCAAGGGGTAAACGCTTTTGACCGGAGCTATGAACCGGATACAACCATTCAACAATACCACCCCAACGGGGTTTGAACCCTGGTGGCAAGAACAACAATGCCACCTATAAACCATCACACCACACCAATACTAGCTTAGGAGATGATGAATTAATCAGATAAAAAATTATTTATTTAATTAAGAGATGAAATGTGATGAATTTAATTAAATAGAGATTATTTAATTAAATGATTAGCAAAGAGATGATTTAAGATGAACCAGTGTTAGTAAAATTAGGATCAGATACATGTACATTTTACGTGTCTACAAATCCAAAGGTGCAAGTCAGGAAGAGAAGGCCACAAGCGACAAAATCTACAAATAAGAGCATTTTTGGAATAGAAATCTATATTATCATAAACTTCCTTACCAAGAGAAATAACAGGAGCAACTGCAACACAATGCATAGGTTGCATAGCACCCTCCCGAGGTCTCTTAGACTTCACAACATTAGTATAAGCGAACTGCCCCTCTCAAGAGGATGGGGACAACCTAGAAACAGTAGCTCCAGCAGCCTCCTCAACCCCAGGAGGAGAAGAAAATGTAGCATCATTAGGGACCCCAGGAGCAAGCCCCACACAAGATGATGGGGAAATCCTAGAATCACCCACATAAACCCTAGCAACTGCTTCAACCACCGGAGGTGAGGAACACATAGCACCCACAGTATCTGCAAAGAGGTCAACAATGAGCTCACAGTAAGGAAAAGACAGGGGCGGTGTCACACCAGGCGAGGGTAGGGGCAGTGCCACAAATCTGAGCTTGCCACCAAGATGGGAGCAGTTCAGGATTCTGCCAGGGCAGGAGACAGAGAGGCAGTTCTGGTTTCCACCATGGTAGGAGGGAGCGGAGTGGACGGAAGGAGAAATGGTCGCAGAGCCATTCAAAAAATTGTCTAGGTGGGAAACCTTGGAGAGGACAGGAGCTATCTTGAGTTCCCTAATAGTGGGATATATTTTGGTATTGGTGATATGATATCTTTTGAGTTGTTAGAAGCTGATCTCAACCTAAAATCTAATATATTTAGAGCAGTCCTCATTTGAATTCTAGAAATAGTTATGAAATTTAGCTATAAACTTAATACAATAATTTATTACACCTTATAAATAAATAAAAATTGTACATATTTTTTAATTATGGAAGTCCATTAAATGAGATTTTTTTGAGCATTTTTCAAACAACTCATTTTCCTACTCTATGTTTTAATATTTTGCATGCATGTCTAGAAGGTTGCTCGCAATTAAAACATCTAATGATATTTCTTTATCATAATTTTTTTCATGAATGTCTACATCCTATTCCAAATCTTGTATCATGTCATGAGCTATGAATATGCTATCAAATATGAACCAATTAGGTCGGGATCCTAATTGTATATGGTGAAAAAATTGATTCGTTAGGATAGTCATGTCTCTATATGATGTTATAATAATAAGATGATAATAATGAGATGTTGAAATAAATATACTTCTTTTCTGACCTATGGGATTTGGCCCTAACTATTAAACACATGGTTTGTTCTAATGAGTTGATATGAGAAATTATCTAGTGATTAATTTATCTCCTACTAATTTGTGGTTACCTATCATGCACCTACTATCATATCTTGATTTTTCGTGTATTTCACCATTAGACATCCTTTAATGAATGAGATTTATAACTCATTATAGATTTTAAAATATTAATCATTTATTTATAAATTTATATTGAAATTTTCATTAGTTTGAATTCCAAATCCAAATCATCATTTAAAATTTGAAATGTTTATATTTATTTAGGATATTTGAGTGCTGATTTAGGCTAGTATAGATAAGGTTAATTTATGATATGCATTATTGATATGAATATTTTCTCATTTCACTACCTATCTTAGGGAGCCTAGACAATTATGCTCTCTAATGGTCTTTATTGAAACATGGTGTATATTTTTAAGCTTTGCCTCTACCAATATGTAATATAATGTGACAACTTAAAATTTTGCCATTAATAAGAAAAGGCATTCCTATACAAAGAAATATAAATATGTTAACTTAATATTAATTAATATAATCAAGATAAAAAAATATTCAACCTTTACATAAATAGATGGTGTTTAACATGGAAGGTATTTTTTATTATTATTCTCACAATAATAGTTAAAGAAACCCTCTTACACATTGAAAATCATTCATTTCTTACGAGTAAAAATTATTATTATAAGACTGATGCCTAGACGCTTAACTAACATTGAGAAGCATGAAGCGGTGGTCTTTTTGCCTGAGTCGACTTTTTCTCTTCCTTTTACGTTGCGTGGGAGTTGCTGGGACGGATTTTCTATTGTTGTTGTTTTCCATGTGGTGCCTTGGTTGGCTAAGGCTATTTTTCTCGTCGGTAAAAGGATGGGTTTGCATGCTAGGGGTTTTGTTCCTTCATTGCTCGAGTCTTTGGATCAATTTTTTTGCCCAATTCCCCTGCTGCTTCCTTCATCGTTTCTTCCCCTCATTGTGGCTTTGCTTTTCGGGGGAAAGATTTTCTTTCTTATGGCTTTGTTGTGGGCTTTCATGGGTTATTTGTATCCTGGTCTCTCACATTTATTTTCTCTAGGAGTGACTCTTTGTTGCAGACCATTTGGTTGTTGGTGGCCTAGTTTCATTTGGAGAGTGTCTTTTCTCAAAGGTGCGGCTTCAATGGTTTAACACTTTTTTTTGGTGGTCTAAGCACCCTTTGCTGAAGATTTTAGTTGTTTCGATGTTCTACTTTGGGAAGGACTTTTCCTTGCTCGTTAAGGGAGTTGTTTTCAACCTCTTGTGGAAGGGGAGGGCTACCATTTTGAAGAGGGTAGGTTTGTGTAAATGATAGTTGTTTATCTACTAGTGGTG
Organism: Sequoia sempervirens; assembly: GCA_007258455.2. Lineage (NCBI taxonomy): Eukaryota > Viridiplantae > Streptophyta > Pinopsida > Cupressales > Cupressaceae > Sequoia > Sequoia sempervirens. The sequence continues at coordinate 150,868,865 of VDFB02026320.1, forward strand.
TCTCATGTTGGATGCTTGCTTGTTGATGATTTTTAAGGAAGCAGTGGTGGTTGTCATGGTTAATGTTTTTGAGCCTATTTTCCTATACCCCTTTTGGTGTGTGAAGCTTATGCTAATGAAGGGGTTGCTCTCTATTTTCATGGAGATACCTTGGTGGTGCAAAGGAGGTTTTATCTTTGGTGCTTGTGGGGATTGTTTCCCTTGGAGTGGTGTGTATGATGCAACCCTATTTATGTTGTTGGGTTTTCTCAAGGTTGTTAGTTGGTTTCAGCTTGGTTCATGTTTGCCTATGAACAAGGTGTTTCTTTCTTAGGGGAAATGGTTCTCCAAATGTGTGAAGTTGATTGTTGTTGATCTCCTATCAAGAAGTGTTTAGTGGGGGTTAGATCTCAAAGGCTCTTTTGAAGATCTTATTTGTTTGGACAGCCTAGAAGTTTTCAAAGGCTAAGGGTATTGTTGCTACCCTTTCAACTTCTCTTCATACACTCTTCTTGGGTCCTCAAAACTTGGCTCCTATTGAGGTGGAGGTTGTGGACCTAGCTTCAAGGGTATTCATCTTCCTCGGATGGCTTCCCCTCTGGCTTCTCGGTTTCAGGTGGAGATTTCTCCTATTGAGGTGGAGAAAGGCATGGCTAGAAGGGATTGGTGTTGTTGCAAAGGGGTTCATGTTTCCTACATTTCGAAGCTAGAACATTTTCATGGGAGCATTTACTGCCTTCTTTTTGAATTCTTTCTCTTGCCTCCTATAGAGGTGGAGATGGGGATTGATGATGCGATCTTAGATCTAGATCTAGTTTTCATGATTGTAAGTTGTATCAAGCTAAAGGCCACCACTGATAATATGTATTAAGATTAGCACTTGATTGTTTTAAGCAGTTCTATATTTGGGTTGTTGCCTTGTTTAGATGTAGTCAATTTAGTTGTTCATTTCTATCAAGATTGTTGTGTTTTGGCTACTAGTGGGTTGTGTTTTATCTTTTGACAGCTTGTTCTTCTTAGACATGGTTTTGGGTCCCTTCAAAACCTATTTTTCCCCTCTAGTAAAAAACAACATTATTATAATTTATAGAAATTATTAAATATAGAAATTTACTAATGAGATTACTAGGATTTAAGAACTAGTAATGATGCACACAATTTAGGATATGATTGGAATATTATTGTAGGTTATTAAATACATTATGTATAGTTTACATTGGATGACATTTCTATCAAGCATAATTTATTTATAAATTATTTACTAGTTAATAGGATGAAAAATATCAAAGTCATAAAACATATTAAGAATTGCTTAAAGTGCATTTACACTATCTCATATGAAATTTAGGATAGTATTGTTATTAATTATCTTGAAGAATGTGAAGTTTATAATAAGAGTTACAACTATTCATCCAACATAATTATTCACATTTTTTTAATTTTAGTTAAAATTTCTATGTTTAGATTTTGTAAAAGATTTTAAAAAGGCATAAAAAACATCCAAGTAGACATACTAATAATTAGTCTAAAACTTTGATTATAGATATTTTTCAAAGGAAAGTACTAATAACATCAAAATATTTTATTGTGCAATATGGGTGTTGAATCTATTTATTTTATTTGGAATAGATTTATTATTGCCAATGACCTAATGAAAATAATGTACATTAGGCTCATTGACCAATTTAGTTTGTCTTCTTACATTTAGTATTATAGTTGTGTGATATTAGAAAAATGGATCTAGCACCTAAATCACACTAGCTTCAATATCAAAAAAAGAGAAAATAGATTAAAAGTGATATCAACACCCACTTGGCTACAAACCTCAATAGAAGAGATAAAATGGTGGATCAAGGTAATAATCATTTTTTATATTGATGGTGCAATCACATATGGAGGGTTCTGAAAGAACAGTCCAAACCATGCAACTTAGAGTCAACACAGTGAAAATAACTCAAGAGAGTGATCTACAATGAATTACAATGATCTTAAATATTCTTATCAAGCTCCAACAAAGGTCTATGTCAGCCACAAAGGTTCATAAACCTGATGAATGAATAACTATGAATGTCGGCCTCAAAATATGCAAAGATAATCCTTCGCAAAATGACTTGACTTGTGAATCTCCAAGATAGATCTCTTTGGACCCAAAATTCTTGTATGATGTCCCATTAGGCTCTGCGTGATCTAGAATAGGTCTACACTAAGAAATCTAGACTAGGTCAGGCCCAAATGCTTTGACTGGTAATTATAGTGAAATTTTGAGAGAGATAACTTTCGGTAGACAAATTAAAATGATCTAAAATCTAGATATGTGATAGATTTCCATGTGTAGATGTTATATCCTACTCCATGAATTGAGAAATCATAATGCAATGAAATGTTGAAACTACTACTGAGTGGAATGCAAGAAAAGAAATGTATTTAGTTGATACAAGATTACTTTACAACCAAAGACGCTCCTACATAAATTGATATGATTAATTTATTAAATTTGATGATGCAATGATGTTCCTAGGTTAATTATGAAAATGCAATAAACTATTTAGATTTTTAGAAAAACATGGAACTATTAAATGAAAATAGAATTCAAAATAGTAGATGATAGACACAGAAGAACCTAGCATATAAATTTTGTCTTGAAATAACTAGATAGGGGCATTGAGTTCCCTAGACTGGGAGATAGCTACTCGAGATCATTTTTCACTCTCTTATTGCTCCTAGTTTGTGTTCTTTTCTCTTTTGGATTCACTATCAGAACATTCGCTTTCACTAATAAAATTTTATTTCCTTGATTTGATTTCTTGTAGGACTTGAATGTTTGAATGGGAAATTAGGTCTTTAATCTTCTTCCAATTCACTTCATATTTGTAACTTGCACAAATGAAAAAGGGGGAAGGGTTGTACCATATAGGAGCTTGCCTAATTCAAACCCCATTTTAGTATTTCTACCTCCACAATTGCTATGATGATTTAAAACGAGAGCTTGCCCTCATTCAAGAAAAAGTTAAATGATAAACAATTGATAAATTGATATTTTCTACAACTCACCACTTAGACCTATATTCTTTCATGGACTAAATTCAATGTAATCATCACCTTCAAGGAGAAATTGATGCTTGATTTGAAGTCCTAAAAGTGTTAGTGCTGAGCAAAAAAATGAACATGAAACATGAATAAACTCACATGAAAACATGGTGCATGGCTAATATGTTGCTTGACTGAAATAAATGTTGTTATAATTTTGCTCTCAATTTCTCTTAGGATGCCAAATTATGATCTCAATTGTCTTCTCAAATATGTTAGGATTAAAATGGTGAAAATGACTTGTATTTAAATATGTAATTCTTCTAATTTCCCAAAAATCAAATGACTATAGTTGAAAAATGATTTTGGATTTTTAAATATTAAAATGTTGACACGGACATATTTAAAATTTAGCCAAAATAGGTTGGAAAAGGGCATTGGGTGCCCTAGTCTAGACCTATCCTTTTTGGGACCTTAAACATTGGTATTAAATATTAAATGTTTTTTTTCAATCCCATCTCTCAATTTCTAAAGATATTTAATAAAATGAGAAAAATTAAATTCATAATTAGGTCCAAGCACATAAGGGGGAGCTAAACCAAGTGTGAAATTGTCAGGGGTGAAAAAATTTTATACTACATTTAGCCCCCACTTTAGTGAGGGTATGAACTTATGCTTAGACTCACACGAAAGTAAGGATAAGCCAAGAAGGGTTTAATTATCCAAACATTGAAGAGATAGGAAGACATCAGATCTAGGGGATGTGCTAGCCCACAGATTTAATATCCTATGACAAGATAATGTAAGGACAAAGGAACACACACATTAGGTGCAATAAAACATGACAAACATGAAGCATACACTATGAAAACACACAACATAACATAATCCAAATATAAACACAACTTGAAAAAATTTAATGGTGGAAACACAATGCAAACATGCAAAGGGTTATGGAAATCACGTACTAGCAAGCTCCATGGAAATATTACTAGCATCCATGGGTAAGTGCACCAAGATGGTCGCACTTTTGTGGCCAAACAAGAAAAAAACAAGCCATAACGCGTTCGCGTTATGTCTTTTTAAAAGCAAAAAAAAAAGAGAATCCAAATATCATTTCTCATTTCATTTTTTCTGTGTTTTAGCTCCGCTCGTGGCCAAAAACCCTGTTATACGCGCTCGCGTTCAGGTAGGTATGCTTCTTTCACCTTGGCAACCATTCCCTTCCAAGTAGAGATAAGCTGCTTGCCTTCCTTCTCCCTCTCTGTCTAAATGAATTTCCACCATGTTAAGGCAGAACCTCTTAGTCTTGATTTAGCCACCTTTACCTTCTGTGCTTCAGTGACTTCATCACACTCAAAATGGTTTTCCATTCCCTCTCTCCAATCCATAACTAAATCAGCCTCCATCTTTCCAGTAAACAGTGGTACTCCTTCAAGTGCTTTTCCACTCAAAGCCTTTAATGCTTTCAAGAAGGGATCCTCTTTCAATATAGGGTTAGGTTCAAGGATTCTATCCTCCTCTGCAACCTCTTCTTCTTTTGCTATTCTTCCATCAAACCGCATAACACTCAATGCTTGCTCAAGTTGGTCTAACTTCTCTCTCAATACCCTATTGTCTTCCTCTATTTCTTCAACCCTCTTGGCAAACTCAGCATTTGTCACCATGATGCTAGAACCACTAGACTTTGTCTCTGACATACAAGATCAATCCCAAATCTTTTGCTTCCTCTAATACCAATCTGATAGGGAGAGGGGTTGGAGGAATCAATCACTGATTCCTGCTCTAGGCCTTTCCTTGTAAGACCTCCTTGGTGCTTTGCTTCACCAATCTAACCTATAGGTCCCTACTCATGACTAGGTTCCCCTGGTTTGTCTAACCAACCCCTCTTCTATCACAAACTCCAACCACCAAGTCCACCTTGGTTCATTGCCACAACTCTTCCTTAGCCTTTACACTATACTAAAGACCAATCTTCCTCAACACTCCATCAACTCTTACAGGGGTAGTGATAAGTCTTAAAAGGCTTCAAATTTTCCTCCAAAAGTGTTTGAACAACCTCCAAGACTTCAACTTCCCATCGCTCTCGCCAATCCTTTAGCTAGGGTTTGAAAGGCTAGTAGCCCTTGAGCCCCTATTAGGTCTCCTTCACCTACAAAATAGGTTAGAACTCACAAATCTCAAAAGGACTTCCCACTTTTTTCCAAGGTTCTTGGTTCACATGTACAACACTCAAAGATTCTTGAGGTCTCAGCCTTCCACTATCCGTACAAAGCTCAAACATGAAATGGAGCAAAAACTAGGGTTTTAAGCCTTCCCTTGACAATTAGCAAACTTCCAATTTGTTTACACCCCAAATGGATAGATGGATCCTCCTCCTTAATGTAGTAATAAGGTAACACACCACCCTACCTCCTCCAAGAAGAAAATCCTCAATGGCTCAGCACCCCTGCAAGATTTGTGACCTGCAGAACAAGTTTTTCCTAGCCAGACCTGCACTAGCTCGCCTAGGGCATCACTTTGCTAGCAACTCCTGCACTCAAACAAAACCTACCAACTAACATATGTACAAGCATGGTGTCTAGGTACTATTTTCAAAAGGTCGTATGGTATTTACGGTGGAAAAGTGCTCTAGCACCCCATTTACTCAACATTGCCTATTTCAGGCCAGCAAGCACAAAGAAACCAAAATATTTACAAAGAGACAAGAAAATGATTGAAAGAACTATCTAAAGGCTACAAAAAACTTGTACTGGATTTATTCTACATCCTACACATAACACGAAACCATATTTAATCCATTAGAGCCTTCTTTCAGACCAAAAAATAGAAAATTTCACTCAAAAAACTGTTTTCCTTCAATTTCCAACAAAAAAATCCTACAAAAATACTTTCAACCTTGCACAAAGGTCGAGGAAACCTTTAAATATGCTTTCCCAATAGTTATTTTTCCAATGGGCCCTTTTTGGCCGCTCAAACACAAAAGGAGCATGTTTTTGCAAAAATTGTCAATAATTGCAAAAACCTCCATTCCTAAACTTTGGACTAGAACCTTTTTGTTTCTCACCCATGGTCAACATGACCTTATTAGAAAACATCATTCCAACCACAAAAATTCCTGAAGGCATACATCTAAGTCATAAACTCATTCTATACTTCCACATTTTGCCTAGTGTGCTCTCTATTGCTTCCTAGGTGCTCCTGCACCAATGAAATTAAGGAAGAACAACAAGAGAGGAACAGGAAAAATAAAATCAATACATAGTTTCAAGGATTTTTCAAGCGAGTAAGAGAGCTATGGGAGCAACCTCATCTAAAATATTTTGAACTAGAGTTTTATATACCATTTAGAGAGCTTGGTTTTCATGGAGTTCCTTTCAAATCCTCTGCTTTTATTGTTCCTATGGTAAATTTTTTGGTAGAGTTGGTGGAATTACCTTTCTTAGTAATCACTATTAGTGAGATTGAGATTGTTAACCTTGAGAGAGTAGGACTTGGGAAAAAGGGATTTGATATGGCTATTGTTTTCAAATAATTAAAGCAAGATGTACTCCATATGTACGCCATTCCTGAATCTTCACTTGATGGCATCAAGGAATGGATGAACTCCATGGATATAAAGTATTATGAAAGTAGAATGAACTTGAACTGGCAACCAATTTGTAAGACTATTACTGATGATCTAGATAAATTTATTGAAGATGTTGGTTGGGAATTTTTGAATATGGAAGCTAGTGATTTTGATTCTGATAATTCAGAAGAGTCAGATCAAGGATATGAACCCTCTAATGTAGAAGAGGAATCATAATTAGATTTCATACAGCCACCATCAAGATTGTTACAAGCCAATCAACAAGATGGAGGGAATTCTTATATAAGGATAATTTTCAATGTTGCAGGTACCAGCTTTAATGCCAACTACAATGGCAACATTGAAATTCCCTAGCAGTATTTATGTTAAGAAAATTTCCTTTAGATGCAAGGATTCAAAGCACATCAACCATGTGGCTTAATTTATATCATAAGTTGTACCATGATGTTCACTATGCATTCCTCTACTCTTTCAACTATCAAATGTGCCACTGCCTTGTCATTGATCACCATCATATTCTCCTTTTCATGATTATTTTCTCTATCATCTTTGGTATAAACACTTGACTTATTATATTTAACTCAAGTGAGGAAACTTAAAAATCATAATGATAGGCCAAAGAAAGAATATTTAGTATTTTCATGGTAAAAGGAGACCTCAATTTAATCATTGTCATCCTCAAAAGGTTAATTCCATTGTCAAACATTTATTGCATATCTTAAACTATGACAAGCGTTTAATAAGGGTTTTGAAGAATAGGCCCTTGACAAGTTAGCTCCATCATTTTTTATTGTCGTTGTATCTTTATTTAGCTCTTACTCCATTCCTTGCAACAGTGATACTTGGATTTGTCATACTTAACTCAGTTGGCTACTATCAAAGCTCCTTTTGACTAGATCATCTCTTCTTCTCATATTGGTTGTCATATTTTACATTGTGTTTTAACGCTTTTCACTTAAAATTTGTCCTAAAGGGTCTTTTTTTTTCAATGTGATTGTCTGGTTATTGCTTTTAAAAATTGATAATCATATTGTTGGTTACGTTGCATTACACATCATTCAAACTCAAAGCATTACTTCAAATTCGATAACTATTTTGTGATTGAATAATTTGTTGTTTTATTTTCAGATGTTGGTGAGAGAAACACCGCCAAATGTAACAAGGGCAATGGATATCGGTGTTTCTACTACAATACAATCTTCGATGGCTCTAATAGGGGAGGTATGAGGCAAATTACTAAATTTCAATTTACATTTGTTGTTATAGATGAACTAGTTCTAGTGAAAAATCAAACCATTATTGATTCATAGTTTAATTCCTATTCAGATGGTTTATACAGGGCTCGAGCATGCCTAAGCATCAGCGTGCAAATATTTCCATCGAGGAGAGTGATCGTCAGATGGCTGTAAGTGATTAAATTTTGTTAAATATATTAATTTTTATAATGTAATTTCTATATATTAATGTCTTTACTTCTTATTGTAACAGTTGAAACTTGACCAGGAGCTAAACACTAGGAGGAGCAGCAGGAGCACTCCTCAATAGAAACAAGTGATAGATTTATCGCCATCGGGTCGGCCAAGAAAGGGAAAGAAAATTGTATTTGAACCAGAGCATGGAGAGAAATGAATTTTGAATGTAGAGCCCTTTGTTGTATGCCTACATGGCACTTTTGTACATATTTTGTATTCGATATATTTGACGTTGTATGCCTATATGGCATTCTCGTAAGCCTATATGGCTTTTTTGTAACTATATTTTATACTTATATTGACATATATTGATGTACATGCATACATGGCTATTTGATTAATACAAATCTTTTTTATCGATGGTGTCCATATTTGCATTATAAATTCATGGTTCAATAGATATGAGTTACATGTATTCAAGTGTATACTTTACAACTTATGCACATATACTTTTTGACTTACGTTGGAACATCGAAAACTGTGAAAATTTTTGTTTGGAAGTCAAACGTAAGCCAATTTTGCAATTCTCAGTTCTTGCATACTTGATCTTATGGACTTATTCCTTCCTAGCACATATTGTGAATATTTCTCATTTGGTGCAGAAAATTCTCATTTTTGGAAATCCACTCAGTTTTGTTTTCCTTCCACGTAAAAAATGTTCACACTTTCGCATTGATCAATGATCAATAATGTATCGATTGTAAATACTTGACATTTTTATGTTTTGAACTTTAATTTATAATTTTGTAGTTTATATTCATAACGCTGATTACATTGTGATTGCACACATCTTTTCTAAACTCAAAGCATTGCTTCACATTGCATAAACTAATAACTAGATGCTAATAGATGACAAAATTTCAATTACAATATATTTTTACAAAGTCATTCCATGCTTATGCAATTACTTCACATTGCATAACTAATAACTAGGAGCAAATTACCAATTGCATTTGCTTGTCACATCTCTATGAGACCACATTCCTTGAGGCATTTTTTCAAATAGTTCACTCTTTGTCTATACTACCACATTTTGATACATGTCTAACAAAATGTTAAATAGTTCAAGTGTTGCCTTGTTGCTATGGTCAAAAGTCAAAAGAAGTGTTTTTCTCTTAAACAAGCTATGCATGCTTGGAAAAAATCTAATGCTAATAATAGTAGTATTATCATAGGATATAGAACTTCTTGAGGGTCGCCTCAAAGAAATGAGTAGACTGATGGGAATGCCATAACAATCGTAACATTTGATCATGGCATTCCATCACCATGAGACTTTACTTTGAGGCATTTTTTCAAAGAGTTCACCGCCTTGTCTATAACACATTTTCATACATGTCTATCAAATCATTTTATCAAACAGTTCATTGCCTTGTCGCTATGGCTAAAAAAGCTCAAAACAGTGTGCTTTCAACAAGCTATGGATGCTTAGAAAAAATCTATCAAATCATAATAGTAAGCATTAGCATAGACAAGGGAATGAACTATTTGAAAAATGCTAAATAAATTTGGTCTCATGGTGGTGGAATATCAACAGTTCGCCTTTGTTGCTATGGTTGAAAGCCTAAAATAGGTGCTTCTAGAAAAGCTATGGATGCTTGGAAAAAATCTATCAAAGCATACTAATAAGTAATAGCATAGAAAAGGCAGCAAACTATTTGAAAAAAAGCCTCAAAGAAATGTGGTCTCAATGGTGATGGAATGCCATGACAATCCATAGCAATTTGCTTGTCATGGCATTCGCCATGCCATTCCATCACCATGAAACCACATTTCTTTGAGGCATTTTTTCAAAGAGTTCACTGCCTTGTCTATGCTAACACATTTTTCATACATGTCTATCAAAGCATTTTATCAAATAGTTCATTGCCTTGCTGCTATGGCTAAAATCCTAAAACAGGTGCTTTCAAACAAGCTATGGATGCTTGGAAAAAATCTATCAAAGCGTAATAGTAAGCAACAAGCTAATGCAATACAAAGATTGCCAAACCACCTCAACAGCCCATTCAAACTTAAATTACAATCCGCTACATCGTTCATATCAATCGGTGACACAGCTCGAATAATAGGAGGAATGGTTCATTTCCAACATACTACACTCAAACCCTTAAGGGATCGGGACCGGTTGAACGTGAAATTTCGAGCGACCTCGCATTCGTGAAAGAGGACCATTCCTAGCGCAGTCATGCCTATTTGAACATGTTGGAACAAATTTTGTTTGGTCATTAACGAGCTGCGCAAAAATTGCACCACCTTGCAACTTTCCATCGCCCATCCGACACTTTTCCATCAAGTGAAAATTGAACACCACGGGAAAACCACTCCAAGATAACAAAAACTGAGAGAGGTTATTGTAGAGGGGTCCAACGCGATTCCATAGGATTAGACGAGAAGTTTCTAAGCATCACGGAGTTTGAGTAACCTCATGCTGAAGTTTGCACCCATTTTGTCTTTCGATTCCCTTAAGGGATCGGGATCCCAATAACATAGCTCTGAGCGCATTCTGTACGTTTGGGTGCGAAGAGGACCATGCCTAGTGTAAAATTCTATTTGAACACGCTTTAAACAGTTCATTTGTCATTAATGAAGTTGCGTAATCCAAAATTGCACCAATCTTTGCAACTTTCCAATCGCTTCCATTTGACACTTTTTCCATCAACCTAAAACTCCAACACCACGGAAACCACCTAAGATAAATCCAAACTGAGAGGTTATTTTAGAGGGCTCCAAATACGATCCCATAGGATCATACGAAGTTTATAAGCATCACTTGTCCGAAAAGTAACTTCTTGGTCAAGTTTGCGTACTATTTTGCCCTCGACCCCTTAAGGGATCGATTTGGTTGAACGTAGCTCTCGAAGCCATCTCCACGGTTTGGGTAGTGAAAGAGACAATTCCTAGCGTAAACATGCCCTATTTGAATGCATTTGGAATAGTCCATTTGGTCACATCGAAGTTGTAGAACTAAAATTGCACCACCTTTGCAACTTTCCACTACTTTCATTTGACACTTTTTCCATCAACTGGAACCGGACACTAATGAAAACCACTCGAGATAACGAAAACTATGAGAGGTTAATAGAGGAGCTCCAACATGATCCCACGTGATTAGACGAAGTTTCGCGTCACTTGTCCCATTAACCCCATACCGGGTTTGAAGCTATTTTATCCTCTTTGACCCTAAGGGATCGATCCTGAATGTAGCTCCTGGAAATGACTCCGCTGCGGTTTGGGTGCTGGTAAAGAGGACCATGCCTAGTATAAACATGCCTATTTGAACGTGTTGGAACAATCCGTTTGGACACACGAGTTGCAGAACGAAAATTGCACCACCTTGCAATTTTCCACTGCTTCCATCTGACACTTTTTCCATCAACTGAAAACTGGATACCACGGGAAAACCACTCTGAGATAACAAAACTGAGAAAGGTTATTGTAGAGGGCTCCAACATGATCCCATAGGATCGTAAACAATAACTTTCTAAGCATCACTTGTCCGAAAGTAACCTCATAATCGACATTTGCACCATTTTGCTCCTTTGGACCCTTTAAGGATCGGGACCGGGTTGAACGTAGCTCCTGAGCGCATTCCGCTGTTTGGTGTGTGAAAGAGGACCATTCCTAGCGTGAAACATGCCTATTTGAACACATTGAATAGTCCATTTGGTTGCACGAGTTGCAAATGAAAATTGCTTGCACTAGACGACCAAATTTGTTTATAAGTGCTAAAACACTAAATCGGGTGTAACATGCATACCAAAATGAATCTTTATAGGATAAATACATTTTAGTGTACCCATTTTGGGCATTAAAAACATATATCAATTTTAGATACACTTGTTTTGGAACACATGCCTGCTGTCCCAACTTCTTTGCTTCTAAAGAACCCCAAACATGCAGTGAGTTTTGCTTGTTTTGTGTGGATTTTTCTTAAAGAGGCACTTAGGAGTGATGGAAATGGTTGTAATTAGTCTGTACGAATCTGAATCAGGGCTTTGGGGTGAAGGGGTGAGCCTAGGTAATCAAAATCCTAGTGTGATCAGCAAATTAAGCCTCTTGGGGACAGTGATACATTGGTCCATGGTTGTTCTTCCATCCACTGTCAAAAGGTGAGACTTTGGGGTCTTGTAGAGGCATATCATAGTTGCCTAAATTCAGTAGTTTGAGCCTGGTATAGGCTTGTGGGTGGATTTTATTTAGACTGTCCTACCTTTCAAAAATCTGTTGTCCCACCAAAACTAGGCCTGAATAGCCCCCTTTTCCAAAGCAACCCTATTCAAAACTTATCACCTGACCATGAAACTTTCTACAGTATCTTAAATTGTTCCCAAACCAAGTATTTTCTAGGTTTTAATCTCCTATGACACCCTCAACATGCTCAAACACAAAACCCTCACGAAATTGCTCCAAAAACTAGGGCCTCTTGAAAAATTGACTTCCACACACTTCCAGAATCTTCTCTTTGACTTTTCACCATTAAATCATCATTCCTAAACACCTTCAACTCAAAAACATGCCCCTCATTAAGGTAGATCTCCTGCTGCTACACTTTAGGCATCATTTTCATGCAGTTTTCAATGTGAAATCTCGGTGTACACCCTATCATTCCTCCTTCCTGCACATTATTTTGTTAGATCTGTATTATACATGTAAGGATTGATCCATTTCACAAGTCACAACAACATTCTTTCATGAAATGGATCAAATATCCGATGGTAAAAATTGTTCCTTGACCAAACTCTTCATCCTTTCCCATATAGAAACTTTTGCCAACCCTCTAGCCATCCTATCATTCTGAAAACTAGTCCACCATGTCAGTGTTGTACCTCTCAACTTTGTCTTAGCAAACTTAACCTTCCTCTCTTCTTCCATCTCTTCAAACTCAAAATAGTTTTCTAAGGCATCAAGCCATCCTAACACCTCTTCACTATCCATCTTCCCCTGATAGATAGGCAACTCTATGTGACTCTTTCCTCCATGACCTTGTGCTGCTTTCAACAATCTTATGAACTTCCTTTCCTCAGGGTCTTCTATCTCATCTGCTGGTTGTCTTTGAGTTACCCACACATGCTCTTCTTCTTCATCATTGTCTTCTTGTTCTCCTTGTTCTCCTCGCCTATTTCTCTCAAGGCTATTGATCCTAGCCTGCATAGCTATTGATCAAGGCTATTTATGGAATGAAAGTAGACATTGCCATGAGTTGTGATCCTAAAGGGTATATCAGTAAAATGAGGGTAGAGAGGGGTAGATCTCATATCTACCATCATTTCCATGCATCTAATGATGTGATAAGGAACCTCAAAACTAATAAGGAGGTCAGAGAAAGGAAAAGGAAATGGATGTTCATGGTCCAAACAAAATAGAAGAGGATAAAAATAATCATGCTTATGTTATTCCTTTGCAAAGTACACAAGTCCCATGGAAATGATGGAGAAGATGTTTGTTGCCATGGCAGATGGGAATTTTTCCAGCATGATGAAGTTGGCAGAGCAAGAGAAAAAGGGATGGAAGTTGAACAACTTGTTCAACAACAAGCCTTGTCAACAGAATCATCAGCACAAGTTGCTCACAGCCAATCAATGCAAACTCTTGATGCACCCTTGGTTGATTATTCAAAGAATCCAAAAGAAAGGGAGAGTGTGCAAGAGGAGACTATGAAGAATGTTCCTAGAGATGAGGAAGTGAACTAACACTTCCCTTCTCCCCAAATCAATCAAGGTGATGAACAAGTTCCTAAAAATAGGCTAGCAGTTAATTTTTATGATGAGAACTCTGTTCCCAATGATGTCAAAGTATTAGCTTGTAGCTAGTTCATGGATGATGATACCTTTGTTACTACAAATGACTTTAGAGACTTCATCATCAAAGTGAAGAAAAATGAACTTAATGAAAAATTGGATAATGAAAAGGAGTTGACCCATCTACGTATGAATAGGTCACTCAACAAGTTATCTAATAAATAGATTTTCATGCTTATAGAATCACTTTGGAAGAAGGGAGGAGATTAGTTAAAGAAAGTGGTATTCTTGTGTTTCTGATAGGGAGGGGGTTGGAGGAATCAATCACAGATTCCTGCTCTAGGTCTTGCTTGCAAGACCTCCTTGGTGTTTTGGCTTTCCACCTTAACCTATAGGACCCTTCTCAAATTTAGGTACCCCTGGTTTGTCTGGCCAACCCCACTTCTATCACAATTCCATCTACCAAGCTAACCTTGGTGCAATGCTCCAGCTCTTCCATAGCCCTTAATCAATCCTAAAGGCTAACCTATCCTCAACTCTCCATTAGTTCTTGCAGGGGTGTGGGAATGTCTTTAATGGCTTCAAACCAACCTCCTAGGGTACTAGAAACTTTAATGGATTGATATAGCATCAAGACCTGTGTAGGATGTAGAGTGGTGTTTCTACAAGCTTTGTGTGTCATTAGATAGTCATTTTATTCATTTTCAAGCACTGTTTGTAAATAAGTTGGATTCCACACTGTTGTTGGTCTGAACCAGGTAGTCTTGAGCAAATGGAGGTTTAGATCACTTTCCCACTGTACAAATTGTATGGCCCTTTGGGAATAGTGACTAGACTCCATTTGTGTAAATATGGTAGGATTTAGGGTTTGTGTGAACACAGGAGCTGTTGGAAAAGTCTTGCCCTAGGCGAGCCAGGAAGAGTCTGGCTAGGGAAGACAAGAAGTGCAGAGCACATAACTTGCAAGGGTGACCAGTTCTTGATAAATTGCTTTTTGGAGGAGGTAGGCAAGTGTCTTACCTAGTTGCCACATGAAGGAGAAAGCTCCATCAGTTCAATTGATGTGAGAACAAGTTGACAGTTTGAAAACAACCAGAAAATGGCTTAAAACCCTAGGAAATGACCATTTTCAAGTTTAAGCATTGTACGGACAGTTAAAGCTTAGGACCTCAAAAATATTTGAGAGGTGTTCATATGGGACAAGGACCTCAAAGAAATATTGAGGTGGTCTTTTGAAATGTTTGAGTAATAACCAGTTGTTTTGGTGATGGAGACCTAATTGGGGGTCATGGACTAGTAGCCTTCTTAACCCTAGATGAGGGTTTGGTGAAAGCGATGAAAAGGTGGAGTTTTGGTGAACCTTCAAGAACCCTAGGAGGTTGGTTTGAAGCCATTGAAGACATCTCTACACCCCTGCAAGAACTAATGGAGTGTTGAGGATAGATTAGCCTTTAGGGTAGATTAAGGGCTAAGGAAGAGTTGAAGCATTGCACCAAGGTTAACTTGGTAGATGGAATTGTGATAGAAGTGGGGTTGGCCAGATAGACCAGGGGTACCTAAACTTGAGAAGGGTCCTATAGGTTAAGGTGGTGAAACAAAACACCAAGGAGGTCTTGCAAGCAAGACCTAGAGCAGGAATCTGTGATTGATTCCTCCAACCCCCTCCCTATCACTCTTCTTCTTCATCATTGTCTTCTTGTTCTCCTTGTTCTCCTCACCTATTTCTCTCAAGGCTATTGATCCTAGCCTACATAGCTTCTCTCTCCCTTCTCCATTTCCTCTCTTCCCTTGCTTTAGCCTACTCTCTTGCTGCTTCTTGTTCTCTTCTTTCCCTTCTCTCCCTTTCCAAGGTTTCCCTCAACTCCTCCAACTCTCTTGCTAACTGATTTTTAGGTGCCATTGCTGATTCTTCAATCCCTAAAGGACCTACTTACTGCTCCTGATACCACTATGATGTAGAGGATATGGGACTCAAAACAAAACTCAAAGGCTTGAAGGTTTTTTCAATGAAGTAATCTCAACCATGTTCTAAACAACGTTAAGGAAAGAAGCCTCAAAGTGCACTTATGACTCCAATCTTTCTCCTATGGACCCAAACCCTTGGAATGCCCTTAAGGGACACAAAAAAACTTGTCTTGAATGTTTTCAAAGCCCCAAACCTCTGACTCAAACAAAAACCCACTTTTCCACCTTGACTAGGCTTCCAGCCAACTAGGCCTCCAACGGTGGTTTTTTTGACTTTTCTAACAACTTTTCCAAAAGACTCACCAAACTAATGATTTAATTAGGTGTGTTTTGTGATGCTACACAACATACCAAAATCTTGATAGCACTTTTTTTAGACCAAACCTTTCAAAAATCTGCTGTCCCACCAAAACTAGCCTAAATAGCCCCCTTTTCCAAAGCAACCCTATTCAAAACTTATCACCTAACCATGAAACTTTCTATGGTATCTTAAATTTTTCTCAAACCAATTATTTTCTATGTTTTAATCTCCTATGACACCCTTAACATGCTCAAACACAAAACCCTCACGAAATTGCTCTAAAAACTAGGGCCTCTTGAAAAATTGACTTCCACACACTTCCAGAATCTTCTCTTTGACTTTTCACCATTAAATCATCATTCCTAAACACCTTGAAGGAATTTGAAGGAATATTTTAAGTATGACAGTCAATGAATAGAAAAATGTTAGAGAAGCAAGGGTTTCAAAGACCTATTAAGAAACCTTATGACAATTCAAGGCATCATACAAACACAATTTGAAGCACACCATTGAATGCAAGGATATAGAGTTTAGAGGAGGTGTTCCAAGGGACTATAAACCTAAATAGATGATAATGGCAAGATCACTAGTCTTAATGTCCAATTTGAGATGTGTTCCACCCTGAAAGGACCTAATGTCCTAATTTGAAATAGATGACTTTAAAAGGACCTAATGTCCAATTTGAGATGTGTTCCAAACTAGCTTAATGTGATGCAGAGAAAAGGAAGAAAAATCTCAATCCACACTCAACTTGACATTCATTAAACAAATTCTTGTTTCCCTTACAATTTGGACTCTCTTTCCCTTCATAAAACCTTGAAAGGGAAGACTTTGCCATTGTTGTTTTTGATTGAATTGATCACTCAACAATGCAAGTTGATCACTCAACTTGAATCACACAATCAAAAATCTCAACATGACTTGGGGATGATGTAAAAACTCTTCACACAATAGAAAATGACCAAACAAATAGACCTTGTACCCAAAAACGTCCATTCACCAATAGGATAGTCAAAATAAAAACCGATTAAAGGAATTAACCAAAAAATGAAACATTCTTTGAGACTCCTAAAAATATCCTCGACAAGTTCCCAAAAGCATAGGATCAAACACCCACCATAAATGTATCAAAAGATTGACTTACAAGCCATAAACGAGGCTTAACTAGGCCTACATAAGGAAGTGTTCAACCCTTCAAGGCACACCCAAACACCCATAATTCCTTTAAAATATTCTAACAGGTTCCCCAAGACTTGTTCCATGCTTTTTATTCATTAGTATTGCACAAATACTAAGAAAATTATGAAAAGTGCATTTTAAAGACCATTTCCATGCATTTACAAGGGAAAAACTGACCTAGGGCATCAAATAACTTTTGCAAACCTCCATCTTTCACTCTAAAACAAATTTTAACATGAATAAGGGCCCTAAACCTAACATTCTACCAATTTTTACATTTTTCCCACAGTGGAAATGGGAATTATGACCATTTTGGTGACCAAACCCTTGTTTGGTAGCATTTCAGACCCTCTTTCACTAAAATTGAAGTAAATTTCTTAATTCTTAATGAAATCAATTCAAATCACCACCAAAATAAATTATTCTCTACCCTCTATCAAACCATATTCATTATAGGGCTTTACAATGCTACTGCGGGTCGTACCAATTGAAGGAATAGTCAAAACTGCTGGAAAATCAAGAAAAACAGAGTTTTTTTAATATTCAAATGCTTCAAACTTCCAATCAACCTTCTGCCCTAACCAAAAGGAGGCCTTATAAACTTTTACACATCATTTCCAATGACCCCAACTATTTTTTGAAAGAGGGAGCCATTGGTTAAGGGATTTACAACTTAAATGATGAGTTTACACAAATTACACTATGACAACATTGCATTTTTGAAGCAATTTTGACTCCTATCATATAAGACCCAAAAATCCATTCAAATGACCCTAAAAAAACCTTATTACATCATCAAGACATCAATATTGCATGTTCATATACAAATTTGAGTTGTTTTTCCTTCATAGGCTAGAAGAGCAACATTTGTGCAAGATTGCAATTTTCACACTATTGACTCAGGTAATCTAAAAGATTCATCCTAATTCATGACTAATGATTTGGTAGACATGTATGCAAAATGTGGAAGCATAGAGAAAGCATGCGAAGTTTTTGACAGAATGCCTCAAAGAGATGTCATCTCATTGACTACAATTATTGCTAGATATGCACAAAATGGATTTGTTGAAAATGCTTTAGAAAGTTTCAAGCAAATGCAATTGGTAGGTATAAATCCAAATGCCACAACCTTTTCCAACATCTTTCCTACTTGTACCAAAATGGGGGCTTTGGAACAGGGTATGAACATCATTCAAAGAATAAATAATAGAGGAATTTTGTTAGATGTTGTAGTTGCAACTGCCCTAGTAGACATGTATGCAAAAAGTGGAAGCATAGACAAGGCTTGTGAACTGTTTGACAAAATTCCTAAAAGAGATGCCATCTCATGGAATACGATGATTGCAGGATATACACAAAATGGATTTTTTGAAAAGGCTTTAGAAACTTTCAAGCAAATGCAATTAGCAGGTGTGAAGCCAAATTCCATAACCCATGCCAAAATGGGAGCTTTGGAGCAGGGTATAAACATCCATCAGAGCATAATGCCAGACGCCTTCGAAACTACAAGAATGGGAAGACATTAAATATGCGTTTATTAACATAAAAAAATGAGACTTAATACAAATTTTACCATCAAGTATAAATTAATAAGAACAATTTTGTGCATATACTTACAAATTAATAAGAACAACCAGCATATATCTTCAAATTAATCCAATGAACCATCCATTTACTCTTTTATTGTGTCAGTATTGCCTCATGGTTAGACTCATGGACCTTCCACAAGTTCTTTTTCAAAGGTCTACCCCCATATTTGGTCAAACAAACATTGGGTGCCACAACAAGGTTTGAGTAATGAAGAATCTTACGATGCATTTCAAGGTCCTAAAACAACCAATATTTA